>OVAP01007766.1:0-10459 GCA_900406295.1 Aurinia saxatilis
TGTAAATCAACCAGGGTTCGAATAATATTGAGGGCATATATTTTTTTTTTTTCTTTAGGCAGCCACATGTTTTGATATTTGTTGGGCCGGCCTGCTGATATGTACTTCATACCAGATTTAAGAAGCAATATTATAAATCTCGGACAAAAAAATCCCAACCAAGTATCCAAACCGAAAAACGTTTCTTCTCTTTCTGTCTCTCCTTGCGGCTGAGGAGATAATACAAAAAAGTGGTGCAGAAATTTATAAGCCCAGTGAGGTATATATGGCCCAATTGGATCGTACATTTAGCATCGGGTTCCCTTTTTTGGTTGTAAGATGCCATCGGAATCTGTTGTGATTATGGCGATGGTAGAGGAACCGTTATACCCGATTGCCGTGCTCATAGATGAGCTTAAGAACGATGATATACAGCTTCGGTTGAACTCCATCCGGCGGCTCTCCACAATAGCCCGTGCTCTTGGAGAGGAGCGCACAAGGAAGGAACTCATCCCCTTTCTGAGTGAGAACAGTGACGATGACGATGAGGTGCTCCTCGCAATGGCCGAGGAATTGGGAGTTTTTATTCCCTTTGTGGGAGGGATCGAGAATGCGCATGTACTTCTACCTCCCCTCGAATCTCTCTGCACTGTCGAAGAGACCTGCGTCCGAGAAAAAGCCGTGGACTCCCTTTGCAAGATTGGATCTCAAATGACACATAATGACCTTCTCCACTCCTTTCTCCCTCTTCTCAAGGTTCCATTACATAACATCACATTTCGCCCCCTTTTGTAACTTCCTTACAAGTTTTTCTCCTCTTTTTGTCTTGTAGAGACTTGCAGCTGGTGAATGGTTTGCTGCCAGAGTTTCCGCATGTGGTCTATTTCATGTTGCATACCAAGCTTCTACCGATCTGCTTAAGACCGAGTTACGCTCTACTTATACCCAGTTGTGCCAAGATGATATGCCAATGGTACGAAGAGCTGCTGCCTCTAACCTCGGCAGTTTTGCTACAACTGTCGACTCTACCTATTTGAACACTGAAATCATGACCATGTTCCATCATCTTACCAAAGATGGTACTTATACTTCTATACTGGAAACACACCTCTTTAAAAAAAGATGTCTGTTTTGTATTCTTGCTGATATTGTTTAAAATTCAACCTTCTTTTCAGACCAGGATTCTGTTCGATTGTTGGCTGTTGAATGCTGTGCAGCTCTTGGAAAGCTGTTGGTACCTCAGGACTGTGTTGCCCGCATTTTGCCTGTTATTGTTAACTTTTCTCAGGTGAACTGAGCTTTGTTTTGCATGCAAGTGTCCCCCCTTTACATCATATATTCATATATATATATGTATCTCCTATTACATTCCTACTTTTCATTGGTCAAATTTTGCAGTCCTGATAGTTTGAAGTGCTATATTGTTAGGATAAATCTTGGAGGGTGCGCTACATGGTTGCTAATCAGCTATATGAACTCTGTGAGGCAGTTGGTCCTGACTGCACAAGGTATGTGCCTTGTGACATTGTGAGATTTTTTTTTGTCATCCTTGCCAGATCTAGGCTCTCTTTCTTGTAGAACATTGTTGTGACCATCAAGCATTCAATTTCTTCTGTTTTTTTAGTACATTTTTGTACAAATCATCTTCTTATTTGACACTAAATTTAGGTTGTTATATCATCTTTAGGATGGATTTGGTTCCTGCATATGTGAGATTGCTACAGGACAATGAAGCTGAAGTGCGAATCGCAGCAGCTGGAAAAGTGACCAAGTTCTGTCGGCTTTTGAATCCAGAGCTTGCGATTCAGCACATCCTTCCTTGTGTAAAGGTACATTCTATCTGCCAATAAATTTCCTCAAATTCGAAATAAACAGGTTTTTTGGTGTCTTTTGTCTCGTGATGATTGGATTCCAAGTCATGTCTGGCAGGAATTATCATCCGATTCTTCTCAACATGTCCGCTCTGCTCTAGCTTCAGTAATAATGGGGATGGCTCCTATTCTTGGGAAGGTATGACTGATTATAGCTACTTTTTTTTTGCATCTTGTGACTATTTCCTTGTGTTGAATTTTGGTCTTATAGTTTTAGTCAATACAATCAGCCACGCCATGTTTTATAGGTGGGCTATACCCGCACCAAATGGTGTTACAGACCTTATCAGTAACTATTGAACATACTAAAATGTATAATACAGGATTCAACCATTGAGCATTTGCTACCAATTTTTCTTTCCCTTTTGAAAGATGAGTTTCCTGACGTACGCCTCAACATTATTAGCAAGCTAGACCAAGTCAACCAGGTTTGCTGCATCTATTTTCACGTGTCCTAAATTTACGTAGTTATATTGCTTCCTTATTTCAACTAGTAATTTGCGTTTTTTTACGGCAGGTCATTGGCATTGACCTACTATCACAATCCTTGTTGCCGGCGATTGTTGAGCTTGCTGAGGATCGGCACTGGAGAGTCCGGCTTGCGATAATTGAGTATGTTCCGCTGTTGGCCAGCCAGTTAGGTATAGGTTTTTTCGATGACAAGCTCGGAGCCCTTTGCATGCAATGGCTGCAAGACAAGGTTTAGCTTGAATCCTTTGGTGATAACATAAATTATTGTCCACTTTTGTGTTGACACTGTTCTCGTCCTTCAGGTCTATTCTATCCGTGAAGCTGCAGCAAACAACTTCAAGCGCCTCGCAGAGGAGTTTGGTCCTGAATGGGCGATGCAGCACTTAGTTCCACAGGTTGTATTCTTTGAATATTGCATACCAAAACCTTCTCTGGGTTCATGTTAGTATTGATTGCTTAAAACATCTGATCTCTATGCTTGGTCTGTTTTCTTTGAACAGCTCTGTGCATATGTAGAGATCTCCAAATTGACCCTCTATTTGTTTGATGTAAACAGGTATTGGACATGGTCAACAATCCGCACTACCTACATAGGATGATGGTTCTACGTGCAATATCTCTCATGGCTCCTGTAATGGGATCAGAAATCACATGCTCAAAGTTTCTTCCTGTGGTGGTTGAAGCATCAAAAGACAGGTAAGATAGAGATAAAGATGACTTTGGCAAACACCCTTAAGAACACATCTTGGTTCTAACGTCTTGTTGCACATCTCTAATTCTCTGCAGAGTTCCAAACATCAAGTTCAATGTTGCCAAGCTTCTGCAATCCCTCATCCCCATAGTTGACCAATCAGTAAGATTAGAATAAATATTCCTTAACTATATAGAAAACTAATGGAGATTGTTGAAAAATTTGTAGGTGGTGGACAAAACGATCCGTCAGTGTTTGGTGGACCTGAGTGAAGACCCTGATGTTGATGTTCGCTATTTTGCAAACCAAGCTCTACAGTCCATTGATGGTACCGCAGTGGCGCAATTCTGATTTTTTCAAATGTTATAGTGATAAGTGATCTTTAATTAATTCCGAATTCTTTTCATATGTATTAACGTTAAGTTTTTTTTATTATTCGTGTTCACTATGCTTGTTTGGTTTGTTTGTGTAAACGCCATTTTGGTTACTGGCTGTAAACTGCATTTATATATATGTTAGTAAAATTGAATCCCTCCGTATATTTTAGTGTGAGATTTTTTCATCTTCGAGTTTACTTATGGTTAACATAATCGTACGTGATTTAAGCATTATTCGCTATTTCGCTTCGTAAATAATATCTTGAATAGGCTCGGATGCGCACAGGTTATATAATCTATGGCGACCCGCATCAGGCTTGATACGGAAAGATCACGCCTACTTTCTCCTATGAGTTCAAAACTATTAGAAGAGATGCAAATCTTGAAGCTGATAAAATTATATGTAATGGTTTACTACACTCTTAAGTTTACTTTTTATTAATTGTAGGAGCAATCAGTGAAAATGCTGATCAAGTAGAGCTGGTATGTCGCGCTCACGTAGAAAAAAAAGTGGTGTAATTATCATATGACATGATCAGATTTGGATATAGGCCATTTGGTTTAGAAAAATATTGAAAACAGTCAGTCAAAATCAGGGTTCATCATAAAAACAATAAGCCTAAGACGATATTGGGAAGGTTCTCTTTCAAGAGATTCACTAAGCGGTTTTCATTAATCATGCTTTAGAGATACACTGCAATTCATTAGACTTGGAAAGGTCAAGAAAAAATGATGATAAGACTAATTCAAAGGAAGAGCAAGATCAAAATTCATAAATCAAGAGGAATCGATAGATATTGATTATTGAATTTACAATGATGAATGTTCACTCTCTCAGCTCGCTATTTTGGGGATTTTAGGAGATTGTTGATTTTGTGGAGATTGGAATGCTGAAAATATTTTTTTTGGTGTTATTATGATAATTAGTTCTCAACTCCGCTGTGATAGCTTTGTTTTGTTAAGGTTGTTTGCTTAAAAACCCCTACTATATCACTAAAGCCGTAAATCCTTGTACTACTTTGCTATTTGTCTTATGATATGAATTTTCCGATTTTGTCTACTTGCACATGTACTTTCTGATTTTGTCTAATTGCACATGTCCTACATTTAGTCTCTCCTGATAGCCATTTAAAATTGAATCGGATCTTAACCGGATAATTAGTGTTTTGAAATCACGTTTGCAGATTATTTTAATAAGATTAAAAATATTTAAATACAATTGACAGTTTAAAACACCCTCTACTATATCGACTAAAGCCGTAACACTTTGTACTATTTTTTATCTTTTTCTTACGATATAAACTTTCCGATTAGGCAAAAGATTTAGCTTCCTCCGTAGAAGTTTCCACCGAGGATGATGACGGACTTGAATCAGTCACTCTCCTATGTGAGTTTAAATGGCTAATCGAAGACTCGATCATAGACAATCTTTTAATGATTCTTCACAAACTAAATTCTTGACAATAGTGAGAAATTAAGTTTAATGAATAATATGTACTTTGTGACTTATTATCTAGTTTTGGTTGCCTTTATTCACCAGTTTTTATGAAGTAAGCACCGCAGACACTCTTATAAACCATAATTATTATTATTATTTCTAGATTATATAGAGACTATTTAGCCATTAGATGATCATATAAGGGTCATCCAGAGTTCAATTAATGTTTATATATATAAATATGACACTCTAATATGTACACAAAGTTGATACTCATTTGATTTACGTCTAGGATCCGTATAAGAGTTTGGACATAAATAACATTATTTGATTAGTTTGTTTTTGTGTGTTTGCGTTTCACCATTCTAAATGAATAATATGTACCTTGTGACTCTATATCTAGTTTTGATAGGCCTTTATTCACTACTTTTTATGAAGTAAACACCGTAGACAATGTATTTAAAAGTTTTTAATCTTATTAAATTAATCAGCAATCGTGATTTCAAAACTCTAATTATCTGGTTAGGGTTCGCTTCAATTTTAAATGGCTATCTAGAGAGACTAAATGTAGTACGGGTGCAAGGTGACATAATCGGAAACTTCATATCGTAAGACAAAGATAAAATAGTACAGGGTGTTACAGCTTTAGTCAATATGGTAGAGGGGGTTTTAAGTTGTCAATTGTTTTTAATGTTTTTAATCTTATTAAATTAATATGCAAACGTGATTTCAAAACGCTAATTATCCGGTTAAGGTCCGGTTCAATTTTAAATGGCTATCTGGAGAGACCAAATGTAGTACCGGTGCAATTAGACAGAATCGGAAAATTCATATCGTTAAGACAAATAGCGAAATAGTATAGGGCTTCACGGACTTAGTCGATATAGTAGGGGAGTTTTAAGTAAGCAACCCTTTTGTTAATGGAAAGATGAAAAAGATTGTATCATCCCTGTCTCAAATGTAGTTATCGTAAGGTATTACCGAAAGATAATAATGTTGTTGGTTTTGTTCATTTGCAGTTGTTTCTGGATTTCAAAATAATTAATACAAAAGACTATATAACTAAATTTTGGCGAAAAAGAGTCAAAGAAGCAAGATCGGCTTTGGCGAGATGTAGAAAATATGTTTGAGGTTAAATGTTAAATGTAAACAGTGTATGGCGTGATTCGAGGTTACTGCTGGTTTCCAATTATATGTTATGCTGATTTTGAAAGTTTCAGCATCTATGATTATGAAACTGAAGGTACTATACAGAACTATTCTGCAAATTTTTCAATTCGAATTAGAAATTTTAGTATCATCATTAATGGTTGATAGTCTCACGTAAAAGAGGTGTGATCATCATCATCTTGGTGATCACACCTCTTTTATGTATCTTCATTATGTGGAGAATCAAAGGCAGCTATGTAACACTGGATGATATGAACTATCAAGTTTTAGTCGACAAAGCTCAACACAAATTTTAATGACTCGGAGGGCCATATCGGTTAGGACTCTTAGTTTGCCCTTATATAGGGATGTTAAAAACTCTGTTTCACATCGACTTTGATCATGCATCTCTGAATATATATATATATATATATATATCCTTACATCTCTCTCTCTTTGAAAGTGTGTAATGGTAATTTGCTTTTAATTTATGTCTGATCCAGATGATATTCATCGTCTTTCCTAAAACTTAAATCTATAAGTATATCTTTAAGACTTTAAATGTTGAATTTCATATTGACTTACAAATTACGCTATATTTTGAAATAACATGATGCATTAGGAAGAGGAGAGGCCTAGCGCATAAACTTTTCAACAAATTTGATCACGCTTTTTATAAAGGTCAGAATGAAAGGTATGCTTAAATTTTCAATCTGTTTCATTATTTATTTGAATCAGTTGGTTGATAGTACGTAGATTAAGAAAATTTTAATGGTCAAATTTACTGGTTTATGCAGACAGATCATACAGATTACTCAATGATTAAGTACGTGTTTTCAGCTACTTCATACGTGTTTATTGCTTATTCATAGATTTTAATTTACATGATTGTTTCTCGTTTGTGTAGTATCATACAGTATTTCGTGGATGCATATGATAATGTTCGTGAAAAAGGAATTTCACAAATTAAAATCCTTATTTTACCCCATATTGTTTTGAAGAATGATGTTAGATAGCTTGTGCCTTACTGAAAAACTAAGAACAGCAAAATCTTCTCTCTTCCTGCTATTCAGAATGCAGTATACAAGGATAGTCCATGAGTAACCCATTTTAGAAAGGCTGGTTCACACAAAGAGATTTACTTTTGATGCCGCGTATATTTAGGATAGATATGAATTATTTGTATTTTAATTATATTAATTATTGTAGTATTTATCTTAGAAAATATTGTAGAATATTATCGTGTTTATCTTTTAGGAATATTCAAGAATATTAGGATTTCTCGCTATTCTTATAAATAGCCTCCTCCGGTCTTTGTATTATGGAGTTTATGATTTGATACTAAAGATATTCTTAAGAGGTTTTGATCATCACTGTGAAGAGTATTCACAAACCCAAGAGCTTTCTTGAAAGCCTTGAGAGGAGGACTCTCAAACTCTATCTCTAGAAACTTCCGTTCCATCAGTTGGTATCAGAGCTGTATCTCTTTGATTTCTCAATCAAGGAACGATTCTGGTTATCATGATAGAAACTTCCGCTCCATCAGTTGGTATCAGAGCTGTATCTCTTTGATTTCTCAATCAAGGAACGATTCTGGTTATCATGATGTTTGCTAGAAACATCTATCCTGTTACAGGCGAAAGTCTGTTTGTTAAAAGAGACGAAAACCATGATCTACAGAGAGATCTATGGTGATTCGATCTACGGCACTTATGAAGACGAAGTTCAGGTTTTCATCTTTGTCTTCGGGGAAGACAATTTTGAGAATCAGATTCGTGTGAAAGTTGATATGGTGCAACTTCAGTTTCATGCAACATTCGGGACTCCTAGTCGTATAAGAAGTCAAGGTCCATCAAGAGAGCATCGATATGAAGATTCAATGAAGTTGTATATGTCAAGAACACGCTTGAAGATTAGAGGACGGATCTTTTTTTTGGCCAGTGAGACCTGATGCATCGTATATTTAGGATAGATATGAATTATTTTAATTATATTAATTATTGTAGCATTTATCTTAGAGAATATTCTAGAATATTATGGTGTTTATCTTTTAGGAATATTTTAGAATATTAGAGTTTCTGGCTATTCTTATAAATAGCCTCCTTCGGTCTTTGTATTATGGAGTTTATGATTTGATAATAAAGATATTTTTAAGAGGTTTTGATAACCACTGTGAAGAGAAACCCCAAGAGCTTTCTTGAAAGCCCTGAGAGGAAGACTCTCAAACCCTATCCCTAGAAGCTTCCGCTCCATCAACTTTGAGACTAAAGAAGTCTATGCTTGCATAGTTATATGTCGACGTCTATGTCCCAGTCTCACCGGTATTGTGATTAGAGAACTCGTCAGAAGCTTATCATACATGTATAGAGTAAAGAGAAATCTTGGAATCAATGTAAGTAATGTGTTTCAAAATTGATGTTTTCAGTTATAGTTTGTGACTATTATCCTTTTGATTCTCATTTGCTGAAATCTTGTAAGATGAATGCCGAGGATTCTACAACAAGAATTCTATCTCCTAGCACTACAAAGATAGCTAATAGCATTGAATAAACGCAGCCACTACTAGATTTTAAATTTGCAACAAAACATTGTATTCACCCTATTTGCTACTTAGACGTTCTCAGTTACATGACTGACTTTTCTCTCGAAGCTTTTAATTTCCTAAGCTCAACATTATTTATGTTGAATCAAACTTTATTTGGTATATGTGTTTTCTTTATTGAGATATCATTTTTTTTTTTTTTGATATTTAACTTTTCGATGATTGTAACTATGTATGCTTAAACATAAAATACTTTTCAAAGCACTTTCTGCAGCTTTGTGTTAAGGTTAGTTGGTCCGTTGTGATAAAAAAAATAATAATAACACCCCATCTTTTGTTTTAGTCTTATCAATAAGAACATTGAGTCTCACCAAATATAATTAAAAAACAAAAAATAATAAAATATTAGTTGAGTCTCATAAGTTTTGTGAGACTGTCTCATTGGACAGAGACTTTAGAGACAGTCTCACAAAACTTATGAGACTCAACTAATATTTTATTATTTTTTGTTTTTTAATTATATTTGGTGAGACTCATTAAGTCTCACCATTGGAGATGCTCTAAGTTACATGTTATGTTTCTGTTGATAGTAAAATGTTATTCGATTTATAATAAAAATAAATATATCAAAACAATCCGCGTGCGCGGTCTTGCCTCTAGTGTTTATCTAATAGTTGGACTTTGTATGTTTAGTTTTCTCTTTTGCACGTTGAGGTTCATAATGATCTAACTGAGGTAAAAATAGTAAATTAGGATAAACCAAAGTGAGGTCTATATGCTTTTTCTTTCATTTTTCCTTTCAAGAGAAAAAGAAGACTCGTAAGGTTGTTGGGAGATATTGGGATTGGGAGCTTATGAATGAGACACAACCAATTTGGGTAAGAGTGTGTTATGAATCCTTGAGTGAAAAGAAAATGGTATCCTTCAAATGATTTCATCTACCTACATTTTATCATTTTTTCGGTTAGAAATTAGTGCTACATTTTGGTTATGGTGGTCGATAGGTTATGAGCATGAGTTTGGAGAAAAGATTGGTCGTCATTCATACCGTTGGATTGCTGCATTAAAATGACACATTTGTCGAATTTATCCGATTTGGATGGATGTGTTCTAATGTAGTTAAATACTTAGAGATGTGCATATGGCCCCTTTAGGTTGAAAAATTTGTGGCAACATGTGTGGTGAAATCTTTCACTAAGTCATTCTCCTTATGTTTTGTTTTATGGGTATGATTAAGTTGCTATTTAATTATTTTAAGATTAGTAAAAAAAAACATAGCTTAAGAAGATAAAATTTTGAGTGTGTTAAAATCCTATGGTAAACTCAGAATTATTGGGTTCTTCATGCTTGAAGAACCACATTGACTTACACGATTCTAACGGTCCACACAACCCCAAGAAAAAATAGTGTGGATTTTCTCAGCAATTGACAACACTATTACTGTATTCTTTCTGTCAAAGGTTTCTCACCTATCCATTTGTCTGGTTTCTTTTTGTGATTTAACTGAAATCCCAAAGATCAAAACTCAAAACTCTTTTGTCAAACTTTTAATATTTTATGATACAATTTCTAGTGAATCACCAATTTTAGCATCTTATGTTCATTGTGCGGTAAGAGCAGTTGTTAAAGATATTGGACAAATTAAATATCGAATCAACTATATAAAAAGAGTTGTTCTTAGTTCTGGAGGTTTCCATATATATAGTAGATTTTGAATGGCTTACCAAATTCCTTCACCTGGTATCGGAGAGAGCACCGGGAGCAAGCCTTCACGGCTACGGAGGATTAGCAACTCCTCCAATGAAAGTTGTTGAGGTGGATTGGTTTGCATCTGTTGTTGATTACCAGAAACGTTGCTTTGAGGCGNTGGAGGGTGAAACGGTGGAATTAGAGACGGCTGCTGAGAAGTTCGGTGAGTGTTTTGAGGTTGAGATGTCGAAG
>OVAP01007767.1:0-10458 GCA_900406295.1 Aurinia saxatilis
CGGGCCATGACTTAGCCCGCGGATGCTCGAGGAGAGTGACATAGCTCGTGGCCCGTGAAGAACTTGTCCGTGGGCCATGGCCCGGACGTAGCTCGCGGATGTGGGTGGAAGGACTTGGTCGCGGGCTATGGTCCGTGGGCCATGGCCCGGACATAGCTCGCGGGCATGGATGGAAGGACTTGGTCGCGGGTTCCGGTCCGACCAAGCCAGCGGGACACAGGAAGAAAGCTCCGCGCGAGCTTCAACGCCCGCGAGTCCCGGCTTGCCCAAGCCCGCGGGACACGGGAAGGAAGACTCTGCGCGAGCTTCAACACCCGTGGGTCCCGGCTTGGCCAAGCCCGCGGGACTAAGGAGGCAAGGCTCGTGTGCGAGCTTCGGTGTCCGTGGGTCCCGGCTTGGCTAAGCCCGCGGAGAGAGGGACTCAGAATGCAGGATGGTCTGTGGGCCAGACCAGGGCGTAACTGGCCGGGAGGGTCGGCTGGATGGTCTGTGGGTCAGACCGGGACGTAGCCCGCTAGGACTGGATGGTTGGATGTTTTAGTCGGGACCCACCGAGCAAATGTCCATGGACTAGGCTTGATAGTTCGTCGTGTGGGCTTGTAGAAGGTCTGGCCCACGGAAACAACCGTATGACCTGTCCCGTGGGCTAAGTGCCTTGCACGACCCGCGGGATGGTCCGCGACCGTGGTCCGTGGGTCGTACTAATGCTTTGCGGCGAACACCGAGCCGCTTTACGTTATCAATCTTCGGGGGTGGAATCCGACCCCCACAATACTTGAAAGAGAGTGTGGAGATTCCAAGTCTTATACACGGTTCAGAGTTTGAGGTTCTGTCTTGGTGGAGAAAAGCAGTCCAAAGTTCTTTTTCTATCACATATAGCTAGGGATATTTTTGCAATGCAAGTGTCTTCAGTAACATCTAAATTTGCCTTCACCACTTATGGTAGAATTTTAGATCCATCACGAAACAGTTTAACGTATTACATGACTGAGGTCTTAATGTGTGATGAACAATAGATTAAATGTGAAATTAAAGTCAATGACAAAGGAGTGACAAAAAAAAAAGAACAATTGCTTGCGAAGGTATAGTTGAAAGATAATCTTATGAGAGGTACTTTTATCTGCTTAACTCACTTTTTATTTATGATTTAGTATTTTTAATTTCTATTTGCTAACTTTATGTTATATCATATGTATGTAGAGTTTGTAACTACATTTAACATACAAGGACTTTGACAAAGCTGAGATATGGGGATCGGATTTCACGCCTGAAAATTGATTGCCTAAGATGGTTAATTGTTTTCCACGAAATAAGAGTATGACCCACAACTTAGATATCAATCCAAGCTACCAAGCACCATGGGATAGATTGATCATCGAACACTCACAACCGAACATCCTTCATGGCAAGCATGCAAATGCAATAGCAAGTCAAAATTGAACCATCATCTTGGGTCCCACACTCAAAGGAGCATGGCCTGCAAGAATCACTTTCGAAGCTATCCCGCGATCCAAATGTCCAACATGGCCCGCATGATTATTCTCCAAACCTATCACGTGACCCAAATGTCTAACATGGCATGCATGATTTCTCTTCAAAACTATCCCGTGAGCCAAACAATCAACATGGCCAGCAGGATTGTTCTCCAAACCTATTCCGCGACCCAAATGTCTAACATGGCCCGTGCGATTACTATCTAGTTAACTCCGCCCGACCTAAATTTCCAACATGGCCCGCATGATTCTTCTCCAAACCTATCACGCGACCCAAATGTCTAACATGGCATGCGGGATTAATCTTCAAACTTATCCCACAACCCAAACAATCAACATGTCCCGCGGGATTGTTCTCCACACCTATCCCGCGACCCAAATGTCTAAAATGGCCCACATGATTGCTCTCCAAACCTATCTCGCGACTCATATGTCTAACATGGCCTGTGGGATTGCTATCCAACCAACTCCACAACCCAAATGTCCAACATGGCCCGCATAATTGCTTTCCAAACCTATCTCGCGACTCAAATAACGGCCCGCAGGAGATCTCTCCAAACCTATTCCGCTACCCAAACAGTTAAGTTGACCCACATGATTGCTATCTAAACCTATCTCGCGACCCAACTGATCAACATGGGCCACATGATTGCTCTCCAAACAAACCATGTGACCCATCTGATCCACGTGGCCCGTGGGATTGTTCTCCAAACCAATCCCCCCATTTAAGCTGTCAATGTGGCCCACAATATTGTTCTTCAAACCAACCCCGAGACCCAAAATGTTAAACATAGCCCGCGGGAAGACTCACAAAGTCTATCCCGCAACACACCATCATTTTGTGGGTCCTTGCAACCAAATAACTTAGTTCCAACGAGAACTAATGATCCACAATATTCATTCATCATGCATTAACGAAATGTGACCTATGAGATTGTCTTACAATCTTTGGGCTCGGTAACACTCCTAAAAAGCTAAACAGCCCAATCCTCCATTGCGGGACCATTCCCACCTTTCAGACAAAACAAAGTATTTCAGTAAAGATCCTGCACAGTCAAGCTAGAAGTAAGAAGATTGCTACCGCGAAAAAGGAAGTTTTACTAACTATCGAGAAAAAGGAAATATTCCGAGAGCATGTCGAAGAAATGGAAACTATCCACGAGGCTATACAAGAAATGGAAATCATCCTAAAGTCTGTCAACAAGGAAATGGAAGACGGCCTACGTCGGAAAAAAAAGCCTCAACCCTAACGCGGTTTAGCTAAGAGTATAAATAGGAGCTAGGATTTTAGGTCTTAAATCATATGTTACCTCTTACAACTCTTGCACGCTAAAGCTTTATGGCTGCAAGAGAACTTACTTTTAATGAATAAGACGACCCTACTTTCTATCCATTATTCTTTTCTTCTTACTTTCAAGCGATTCCTATAAAAGAGTAGGTGATCCCTAAAGATTTCGTAGACAAGTTTAGGTTGTGCATTCTAGCTCACACAAAATGGAGCTAAAGTATAAACTATGAAGTCTTGCATTTTAAGTTCAATGTATGTGACTCTGTTTGTGAGTGAGTGTGTTAACTATTAAACTTAAAGACTCAAGCTCATTGTATGTGTCTCGGTAACTCTACTTCTCTAATGTTTTTTAATCATTTTGAGTTTTGTCATTTGCATCATTTTCTGCTTTTATTCTAGAAATAAGAAATTTGGATTTCTACTGGTTTATATCGGTTATTTATTGGTTTAATGTCAGTTATGTTGGTTTTAAAGTAGGTTATGTATTTGAATTTCGGGTAATGTATATTAAAAGAAAATTTAGGGCAAATGAGACCCGAAGACCCGATAAAATGGAACCTAACCGAAAAATTTTCGGATAAAAAATCTACGGGTTTTACAAGTATAAATTTTTTGATCTGTACCGACTCAGACCCGATAGGAACCGATCCGAACCCGAACCGAATATATTTACGTACCTATATGGATCCAAATCTACCATACCCAAAAGACCCGAACCTTCCCCGAATACCCATGCCTAATGCCATTGAACTGTTACAACCGTCATACAATTTAAAAGTATCATATTTTTTTTTCTTTTACAAAAAAAATTCAACAAAATTTTGTTTAATAACATGTTAAAGTTTAGTATTATTTCTAATCTCGAAATTTAAATTGGAACATCAATTTTTATATGTAATATTCCCATGAAATTTTTTAAAAGTACCATTTTCTTAGTTTACCATTTTTCAAAACTATCATTTGAAGTGTTAAATTTTAAAAGATATCATTTGAAAAGTGTAAACTGTTTATAGAATTTTAGGGTTTAGAAAATAAGATTTAGGGTTTAAAACCCTAAAATTCTACAACCTAGAAATGGTTTTACTAGATATGTAGCCCTGAAAACTCTAAACTTAACAAATACTAGGTTTTGACCCACCGTTGCGCGAGTTTGTTTGCTATAAATCGTTGCCAATATTATTGATTTTGTAGAATGCTTGAAAAGTAGTAATTGCTTTGTATTTGAGAGTTAAAATGGTTGTAGACAAATTGGTTTTAAAAATTGTGTTAGTAACAACTTATTATTTCGATGAATGGTCTACTTTATCTTTTAATCCAAGGTTTTGGTTTGTGAAAGTACACTTGGAGCTGAGATTACTTTTGGGTTCCACTGGTATACTTGCATGGTCATAAGTACCTTTTTAAAAAGTGGTAATAAGTACATTTCGATGATGACTGTTTTGCTTTTGGGACTCTATGGTCAAGGCGTCTGTGAAGGTGCATTAAGTCTGCTATCAAATTTTGTCGGAATCTATATAATAATCTGATTCAAGCTTTACTACATATTTAAACTGTTATTCGCATTTCAGTCACTCGCATAGATAGATTGTATTTTATTTTTCCTGGTTCCATTGGTTGTTACGTTCATGGGATCAACTTATTGAACCAATGTGCTGATACACGAATTGTATGGGCTATGAGCAATCTCTTTATCCTTGTTGCAACACTTCTCAATGAATAGGATACATTAAAGCTAGCACGATGAGGTCTATGTTGTTGATGAAGATGATGATGATCCACCATTGTTAAAGTGGTAGCTTGACTCTTCTGTTGAGTCGTTGAGAATATGAGAATTTTTTTTATCTGGGTCGATTTGAAAAATTATTTACGTTTAATAGCCAATCTCTGGTTTGCTACTTCTCTAGGTTTAATGGAGGATACTACTGCAGAGGAGGAGGTTCGGATATGTATTCCCCGGACATTTTTGCTCATTTAGAGTTTTCAGAATCAGTTTTTTTTACCCAGCAACAACGAGATGCATCGGCTTTACTTCAGGAAACATTGGATAATGTAAATCTCTGTTTAAAGTTAACGAGACTACAACAGCTCCTCACAATAGCATTTTTAGCTTATTAGTTGTAGTAGAGATGCGTTGGTCCCCACCCCATTCAAGTCTTTTAAAGTGTAATGTCATGTTAACTGGAGATAAGATAAATGGCATGTTAGAGCATGTTAAATAATTCGGGATCATGTTGGTTCAGCTATTGCACATTCCCAAGACGCATTTACTTGCTCACAAAATCGTATTGCAGCATAAGTATGATGCATAGGTTGGATGTTGCAGTGTCTCTGGGGATTTACATTATAGTTCCATTATTATTGCCTCTGGTTGCTCTGCGGCCATGGAAGCATTGTTGAAACCTAATGCTTGGCCAAAGTAGAGGTTTTTGCTTAGCAATATTTTTTTGCTCATGGGGAACTTTGAGTATATTACTTTTGAGGTTGTGCATCCTAATGCCAGTATGTTGGTCTGTGACATTGCAAAGAGTGTGTTCCGAGATGGTTGGTTTCAATCCTATTTGGCTTTGGGTGGCCCGGCGTGGCTACATGAAAGAATTCAGCAAGAGGTTTCAGTAATGGCCTAGAAGTTTTTATGATTAAGACTGTGGTCTCTTATGATTTCTCTTGTGTTTGATTATGTTCACGTACATTGTTTTAGTTACTTTATGCATATTGGCTTTAATGAAATAAGAATTTTTTTTTAATAAATAGTTCATTATTGGTTTGATATTTTGATGATTTGGGCAACCTTGCTCATGTGAACACAGTAGATAGTTTTATAATATTACTAAAAAAAAAGTAGTATTCAACAAATGATATTTTAAATTTCATGTTATTTATCCCATTCACAGAAAAAAAAACAAAAAAAAAAGTTTGTGTTGAAAAAGTCCCCTGGCTTTTATTTCTTTGGCTTTGTCATATATCTGCATCTCTTGATCCATACGATTCAACCATCTGTCTTCTGCTCTGCTTCAAATTCAGAGTAGTAATTCCCTTACTCGGTCTGATCAATGCAGAATTCTTATGGTATTTAATCAAAGTTGTTCGATGTTGTATTATAGGGACGAAGGAAGTATCATGGATAGTGGCAACTCTTGTGGTACAAAAGTAAGTAAAATTTTGCTGAATCAGACAAGTGTTTTAATGTGTGTGGGCTTATAGTCTGATCAAAATCAGGTTGATCCGGCAATACCTGCATCGTTTACGTGGCAGAGAAAGATAAACAGTGACGCTAAGATTCCCCGGGAGTTCTCTCTCACTGCTAAAGAAATTTTCAAGCTGGTACGCAATCTACAACTTTTTTCTTCTTTGCATTTCATCTTCTTAGACTTTGGTTTTGCTCCTTTAGGCTCCTGTTGGCATTCGTTTGTGGTTTCTTTGCAGAGCGGAAGCTGCCAAAGGAAGGGTAAACATATTATATTATTATCTTTTTTCTTTTTGATACATTATATTAATTAACACAGTCCTATCAATTGCAGCTTGCCTTCATAGATCCCTTCTCCAAGCACTCTGTAACGTCTTCCCATGGTGTTCCACTTGGAGCCCTTGGGTATGTTGTCTCTCTCATCATACTTGTCATATCACTGCTGTCCGATTTATAAGTTACTAAAATAATGTTGACATGCAGTTCTGGCAGCATAGGCAGAAGTTTTAAAGGTGAATTCCAGCGATGGCAGCTATTCCCTCCAAAATCTGAAGATGAACCAGTTCTGGCAAATCAGTTCTCGGTACCCACCAGGAACCAGAGCCTTCAGTATTTGTCTATATCTATATATCTTGGTCTTTGATATCCAGTCAATTTGATGCAGGCATTTGTTTCACGTCCCAATGGTAAAAAGTACTCCACCGTGTTATGTCCTAAAAACCCAAATCTTGCCAAGTAACCTCCTTCACTACTCTCTGCTGCTTTTTAACTTTGCTAAGAAATATTCTTTCTTTAGATGAATAACATGTATATATATCCTAACAGACAAGATTCAGAAACTGGAATTGGTTCCTGGGACTGGAATTTGAAAGGAGACAAGTCTACATATCATGCTTTATATCCAAGAGCTTGGACAGTCTATGAGGGTAAATATGATTCTGTTTATAATTTCACACCTGTTTATATTGCTGTCTCTGCAAACATTATTTTTTGTGGGTGTACAGGTGAACCTGATCCAGAGCTTACAATTGTTTGTCGTCAAGTTTCACCCTTTATACCTCACAACTACAAAGAAAGCAGCTTTCCAGTTTCTGTTTTTACTTTCACTGTATGTCCAGTTTCTCTTTGGCTTTTTCTCTGTTGTACAACTTCTGATCAGCTTCTTCACATTCATCAGCTTCATAATCTCGGAAACACTACTGCGGATATGACATTGCTCTTCACTTGGGCGGTGAGATTATTGTTGAATATCTTGGCTTCTGTTATACCCTTTCTTTCACTCTAGTCATTATGGTTTTTTGTGGGTCCAGAATTCTGTTGGAGGGGACTCAGAGTTCTCAGGTGGCCACTACAACTCCAAGATAATGTACAAATAGAAGTTTTTTTTCTTCTTAGTTTCATTATGTTCTTAACTCCTCACATTTGTTCTTCTTTTGTGTCTATACTTTCCCTCTTTGAACAATAATGAATTCGCGCGTGAATGGAAGTTCTTTAACTTTGTGTGTGGGCTTATTCTAACTCAATGTTTATGATCATTATAGGATGAATGATGGAGTCCAGGGTGTGCTCTTACACCATAAGTAAGTTCTGCCATGTTAGGGGCATAAAGCACCAAACTAGGAAAAGAAACTGATGTCTCTTTTTTTTTTAAAATGGTTGTGAAATATTAGACTCTAAAAGTTTCAAATTCGTTACTTGAATTTTTTCTGTAGAACAGCAAACGGATTACCATCATTGTCATATGCAATTTCAGCTCAGGCAACCGATGGTGTTAGTGTCTCAATCTGCCCTTTTTTCATATTATCTGGAAAGCAGAATGGCATCACAGCGAAAGATATGTGGCAGGCGATTAGAGAGGTTGAGATCTCCTTTATTAGTTAAGAAACTAACATTTTAGTCGTGCATGTATTATTCTTACATGTGATATTTGGTTTCCCCGTTTCTTTGTTACAGCATGGTTCTTTTGATCACCTCGATGCTTCTGAGGCCTTAATGCAGTCAGAGCATGGGTCATCAATTGGGGCAGCGGTAGCAGCCTCTGCAACAGTCCTGCCAGGAGAGTCACGCATTGTCACATTTTCTCTGGCTTGGGACTGTCCTGAAGTGCAATTTCCAAGTGGTAAAATATATTCTAGGTAAGATTTGCTAAGGAACTGCTGTTTGGTGATAGCTAAAGCCAGCCTTTCTAAACAGACTCTTTACAGGCGTTACACAAAGTTTTATGGCACTCATGGTGATGCTGCTGCACAAATTGCACATGATGCTATTATTGGTGAAGTCCTAATCCTTCTAAAGTATGAATTCCACAACAGAATAAAGCTTCCACTCACAATCTAATATGGAACAGGACATAGTCAGTGGGAGTCTTGGATAGAAGCCTGGCAAAGGCCAATACTTGAAGACAAAAGGCTACCTGCATGGTGAGTCTGTTGTTCAGCTTCTATATATCAGTCTCATAGAGTTATCACGAACATGTTTTCTGTTTGTAGGTACCCTATCACTCTTTTCAACGAGCTTTATTACCTTAATTCGGGAGGAACTCTTTGGACAGGTAGAGGTCGAGTATTTTAGATGATTCTACGTAGTTTTAGCATTACACAATTATTCCTTCTTGTTCTTCAGATGGATCATCCCCAATACATAGTTTGTCAGGAGTCAGAGAAAGGAAGTTCACACTTGATAAATCCCAACTAGGTTTGAAGAACAATACTGATGTACCGCATCAGAGTGATATAGCTATCTCTGTTTTTGAAAAGATGGCTTCTACCCTTGAACAACTTCATGCATCAACAGCATCAAACTCTGCATTTGGCGCAAAACTACTCGAGGAAGGAGAAGAGAACATTGGGCACTTCCTTTACCTAGAAGGGGTCGAATACCGTATGTGGAACACCTATGATGTCCATTTCTACGCATCTTTTGCATTGGTGATGCTCTTTCCAAAACTGGAACTTAGTATCCAGAGAGACTTTGCTGCTGCGGTGATGCTACACGATCCCACTAAAGTGAAAACTCTTAGCGAAGGGCAATGGATCCCGAGGAAAGTACTTGGTGCAGTTCCTCATGACTTAGGCATCAACGACCCTTGGTTTGAGGTCAATGGATATAATCTTCACAATACTGACCGGTGGAAAGACTTGAACCCCAAATTTGTTCTCCAGGTGTACCGGGATGTAGTTGCCACAGGCGACAAGAAGTTTGCATTAGCGGTCTGGCCATCAGTGTATGTTGCAATGGCGTATATGGCTCAGTTTGATAAAGATGGAGATGGTATGATTGAAAACGAAGGATTCCCAGATCAGACGTACGATACATGGTCGGCTTCTGGTGTGAGTGCATATTGTGGTGGACTGTGGGTGGCTGCACTGCAAGCTGCATCTGCATTGGCATGCGAAGTAGGTGACAACAACTCTCACCACTATTTCTGGTCAAAATTTCTGAAGGCAAAAGTTGTATATGAGAAGAAATTGTGGAATGGATCATACTTTAACTACGACGACAGTGGAAGTCGGTCTAGCTCCTCTATCCAAGCTGATCAACTAGCTGGTCAATGGTTTGTATCCCCCTCTTCTTTTAAAAGAAAACTTTACAAGTAAGACTTGATGTGATATGATGCAACTGCAGGTACGCGAGAGCTAGTGGTCTTTGGCCAATTGTAGATGAAGACAAGGCTAGAACGGCGTTAGAGAAAGTGTACAACTTCAATGTGCTGAAGACTAAAGATGGGAAACGTGGGGCTGTAAATGGGATGCATCCCGATGGCAAAGTTGATACAGTATCAATGCAATCACGAGAGATATGGTCCGGTGTGACCTATGCTCTGTCTGCAACAATGATCCAAGAAGGTCTAACCGAAATGGCGTTTCAGACAGCACATGGTGTCTATGAGGCTGCTTGGTCTGAAACTGGACTCGGGTGAGCTTATCTTGATAATGTTCTCTCTCTCTCTCTCTCTCTCTGATTCTGTTTGTATGTGTTAAAAACAGTTACTCCTTTCAGACGCCTGAAGCTTGGAACACAAATGATCAGTATAGATCACTCACATACATGCGTCCCCCTGCTATATGGGCTATGCAATGGGCATTGACCCAGACCAATCAAAACCAGAAACAACTTGTTCTTGAACCAGAACCAGAGCCTACTTCTTTTATGAAACATGATATCGGTTTCTCACGGGTTTCTAGGCTTCTGAACCTACCAAATGAAGCATCAAACAAAGGCACAGTCCAGACTTTGTTTGACTTTACTTGCCAGAAATTGATGTCGTAGATTCATTTGCAATTACTGACTACATATATTGTTGCCGTACATTACAGCCTTGTTTGCTTATTGTACTGTAAATAGCTCAACCTATAATGTCTACAGCACAACAGATTTGGCATGCTATTGGAATGTTACACTCCACTTTTACATGCTAAAAGATAGTCTTACATACATATGGTTTGGATCAATCGCTATAATGCTCTTCTTTAGAGATAAAATGAATACTACAC
>OVAP01007768.1:0-10457 GCA_900406295.1 Aurinia saxatilis
ATTGATGTGACAACATAATTAATTGCTGGAATTATTTTAGATGAGCAAAATGCTTATCTTCAAAGAAATTTGGTTTAGGGATTTTGTGAACTTATTGAACTTAGGATTAATGCTTGTTTTTATTCACAGATTTTATATTAGTGATTTCATGTTCAAGGACAATTCTTTATCATCCTCTAATTAATATCTTATCTATGATTCAGATTTCCCAAAGGATTACCCATAGCCTAGCTTTTGTTTTATTGAATTTAAAAACTCATTCTCTGCAACTTTAATTATTGGTTTTACATAAGTCATATTTATTTAATGTGCTTAGTGGAGTTTTAATACTTTAATATATAGTGCAACTTAAAGTCCTTGTGGATTTGATCCTTAAATACTACAACTAATTAACCGTGCTCTTGCAGTTAGCTCTTAGGGTAAATTTGAGCATATCAACATGATAACGGTATTAAGTTTCACGACAATGGTCTGTCTATCTCACACTTACTATTCGCGGACGATAGTTTACTCATGTGTAAGGCTACAAGTGAACAGAGCACAAAACTTATGCAGGTACTTCAGGATTATGAGGTACTATCGGGTCAGAAAATCAACATTGCTAAATCTGCCATCACGTTTGGTAAACATTTACCCTTGGAAACTCAGGCAGGCATTCGCGCCTCCACGGGTGTGATGCAAGAAAGGGGAACGGGGAAGTACCTTGGACTTCCCGAATGTCTTAGCGGATCGAAGACGCATCTGTTAGGATTCTTAAAGGACAAGATACTAGCTAATCTGACGGGGTGGTATGCAAAGAAACTGTCCCACAGAGGTAAATAAGTGTTATTAAAATCCATTGGATTAGCAATGCCAATGTATACTATGACTTGTTTTAAACTACCCGTCGAGCTTTGCAAGTATCTCACGAGGGCAATGATGGATTTCTGGTGGAACAATGAGGAATTCAAACGGAAAATACATTGGGTGGGTTGTGATCGACTATTTTTGCCTAAATCTTTGGGGGGGGGGGGATTGGTTTTAAGGATCTGCTCTGCTTTAATCAAGCACTTCTAGCGAAGCAGGCATGGTGACTTCACCACGAGCCTACATGTCTCTTTGCTCGTGTTTTCCAGAGTAGATATTACAAGACTTCTGAGTTTCTTTCAGCTTCGGACGGTACTTCTCCATCGTATGCTTGGAGAAGCATCATCTTTGGGAGGGAATTATTGTTGAAAGGTTTGCGTCGTTTAATTGGTGATGGTCGGAAAACTAGAGTGTGGATTGACAAATGGATAAATTCCGTGGAGGATAGACGAGTTCTGAGTCTCCATTCTATGATGACTATTAGCCTTAAAGTATCAGACCTCATTGACACAACAACTGGCACTTGGAACAATGAGAAGCTGCGAGCTCGGTTTCCACCAAGCGAGATTGACTGTATTCGAAGACAAAGACCTTGTGTCTCACGTCCACACTCTTTCGTGTGGAGTGGCACTAAAGATGGCTGATATACGGTCAAGTCTGGCTATGATCTAATTTTTATCAAGACTAAGAAGAATCTTATCACAACTGCTCAACAACAACCGTCGCTCTGTCCCCTCTTCAGTTCATGTTGGAACATAAAAGCTGCTCCAAAACTGCAGTTTTTCATTTGGAAAGTCTTGCAGGGTGCTTTACCGGTGGCCGAGAGATTGAACACACGAGGTGTCAAGACAAACTTTGGGTGTTGGCTATGTTCGTGTGAAGAGGAATCAATGAACCATATACTTTTTGAGTGCCCTATGGCTCGCCAAGTCTGGGCTCTTTCTGAGCTACCCTTACCGCTTAATGGTTTCTGTTCTTCAATCTACGAGAATATAAAGTATGTTCTGGGACTATGCACGATGGATAAGCTAATGCCTGAAGCTGGGCAAGCAATCCCCTGGATTTTTTGGGTACTATGGAAAAATCGCAACAAAACATTATTTGAAGCAGTCACTTATTCGGCCATGGAGGTGGTAACAAAAGTAAAGGAAGATGCGATGATATGGTTTTCCAGCCAAGAGAACACTCAACGAAAAGCAGAGCCACATCATAAGAAACAATTACAATGGTGTCCACCAGAGGCGGGGCGACTGAAGTGTAACATTGGCTTTTACTGGTCTCAAACTCAAGCATTGGCGGGTATCTCTTGCGTCCTAAGGAATGAAAGGGGTGNGTCTCTTGCGTCCTAAGGAATGAAAGGGGTGAGGTCCTAATGCATAGTAGACGATACTATACGCGTGTGACATCACTTATGGATGCAAAGTTCCTTAGCTGGGACTGGGCAACAGAGAGTATGTGGAGTCTGCATTAATCGAATGTATCTTTCTCCTCATCCCAAATGGATATCATCAAAGCTTTACATAAACCTAAGGAATGGCCGGCCCTTGTTGGTTTCTTGGAACCTATCCTACAAAATACTTTCAACCAAGTGGGATGGGATATAATCTTCGATGAAGCTCCTTGTAATAGAGTTGCGCATGAAATAGCGCGAAGTGTGGTCTCGGACTTACGCCTGCAATCATATGTAGCGGGTGGGGGACCGCGTTGGCTCCAAAGTGTGATAGATGCAGAATGCATGCCATGACAGAAGGTTGACATAGAGCAAAATATTTTGAGACTTACGGGCTTAGTGCCTCTCTTTCCTGCGGCTGATGATCGTTCGTTATCCCTCTCTTATTTGAGAGTTTCCTTTTTTTTTTTTTTTTTTTTTCCTGCGTTTTTTGTTCGCTTTTTTTTTTTNTTGTTACTTTTATGTACTTGGATATTCTCGATTGTCAGAGTTGATTTAATATTATGCATTCCTTCAGTGGAAAAAAAAATATTATAGATACATATGTAAATAATTAAACAAATGTTAATTATAATGATTAGTTCACTAAAACATAAGTTACTTTTTGTTTAAAGTCTTGTTCTTTCACTTATAAATAGTTTTGTTGGAGACAAATCATAAAACCAACTTTCTTCTAATTTTAGGTACAAAAAATTAAATATTTTGTACGGAACCTCAGTTATCTCAGATATTTGTGGATTCGTCCGGATCCTGATCGTGATAATAGTGTTTTCCGTTCGGATCCGCATCCAGATCTGAAAACCTTAAAAATTATGGATATCCAATATGTGTCTACTCCTATCTATTGGTAGTGTTGTAGATAGGAGAACTTGTGTCTTCTTCCAGACACTTTAAGACACTCTTAGAATCTCAATTGATTATGTGTCTCTCTCTGATTGGCACAACCTTATTTAAATTCATCATATAACATTTTATTTAAATTGTGCAAAAATTGTAAATTACATCTAAGACAGCTTAAAGAGGTTATATAGTGATGGAGAGGCTATTAATACATGTTTATTAATGATATCTAAGTAAGTATCTTAGGTATAATAAAATATTAATTAATATTCAAAATATTGTGGGGTTCTTTAAAAAATGCAAGAACCTCAACAAAAGTTTCTTCCTTTTTTTACTTCTAAAATATTTATTAAATAAAAAAGAAAAAAAAGAAGGTGAAATACAGGAACGGTGTACCACCATTTACAACATGTGTCAGCGGTTTATGGGAAATCCCATAGTACAGAACCTCGTTACAAGGGGGAAGATCTAATATAAATGAATCCATCACTATAATCAAATTAATAGATCGAAATCTAAAATTATTATCCACTCCAAACAGCCACCGATTCACAATAGAGATTAATTGTCACAGATTGAAGAACTTCCTATTACGAATTTGATCTACCTCGCTAGAATAAGTCCGAAGCTTCAAGATCCAGAAGATGTAAACCCTACAAGGTTAATTTATGAACATCATACTAAAAACGGTGGAGGTTAGAAAGAGACCCTCTTTTCGCCAAACCCAAAGCCATGAAGAAGAAGAATAAGTTGATCGATGTGTAGAGACAAGGAGTGTTCACTGCCTCCCAAGTAGTACTAAACCTCACCGAAGAAGAAGAAGTATCATATCGACCCCGTAAAAAGGTAAGGAGTTCCCGAATATCGGATGGATGCAAGAAGAAAGATCTAATCCCAAATTTGATCTATAGTTTGTAAAGAGGAGAAAGGAACCAAAAAGGAAGTTTTGGCCCCTTTGCAACATGTTACTCCTTCAATGATGCTCATTCCAGCTACGGTTAAAGTTACAGTGGATTTTCGGGTATCAACACGCCCTCTTCCTTAGTCCTAATGTTTTAGAATTGTCAAGGGATTGGAAACGACCATATAGTTCCTCGACTCCGAAAAATCTATCAAAATTTTCTTTCGGAGATTTTATTTCTAATTGAAGCTAAGAATTTTGATGAGATTGTAGAACATATATGTGACTTTCCAGATTATCCACATCACTTCTTTGTATTCCCAAGAGGCCAAAGTGGTGGCTTGGCTCTGGTTTGGAAAAATAATGTTAAGATTGAGATTTTATTTTACTTACCAAATTTCATTGATACGCAAATTCAACACAAGCACTCTGTTTTCTAGCTCTTATCCGTAAAAAAATATCGGTAACAAAATATCGGGATCCAGCTCTTATCAATAAAAAAATAGTAAGTATTGAATTACATCTATTAAATATTATAGATACATATGTAAGACTAAACAAACATTAATTATTATGACTAGGTGAGTATCCGTGCTACGCACGAGTTTAAATTCATTAAATTGTTTTCCTAGTTTTATTAACCCTGAAACCGTCATTATTTTTGCGTTATCATCCAGTACCTCAAAGTATAGAACAATTTAAATTAATTATATATGTTCACCGACCCACTAATATCTATATCATAATTGTGATTTAATTATGTAGTAATTAATATAATTCTGATCCAATTAGACAATTGTTACTTTATTGTTATTTTTATGTATGTATTATAATTTATATGAAGTCAAAATTATATTTACTGTAACAATAGAGAGGTGCTAAAATTTATAAGTAAAAAAATATAAATAATTTAAATCTTGCTTAAAAAGTTGGACAATGGACCATCGGAACGTGGAGAATCTCCTTTTTCTTATTTTTCTCATGTCGCTTTGTTAATGACCCAAGTAGAGGCAAAAGTTGGTTTTTAATTTGGCGAAATAGGTCATAGATCCATAAATCATGGATCGCTGCAATACACATATATATAATTCTGAACCAATTAAGCAATACTTATCAAAATTGTTACTTCTTAGTTCTTATGTATGTATTATATTTTATATGCAATCAAAATTATATGTCATGTAACAACAAAGAATTTCTGAAATTTAATAGTAAAAACAATATAAATAATTTAAAGTTTGTTTAGAAAGTTGGGTAATGGACCATTGGAACGTGGAAAATCTCCTATTTTTTTTTTTTCCCTTCCGCTTTATTCATGACCAAAACAGAGGACAAACTCATTTTTAATTTGACGAAATGGGTCATATGGATGTAAATCATTGATCGCTGGAAAACACACACAAATATATTATATATATATATAATTTAATTTATTTATTTCTCATTAATTAACTAAGTTATCATTAATTGGAGAGGAGTACATGTGTCATTCTCATAGAGAACCACTTCTCTTTTATATATTAGATTCCTCCCATAACAATTGTCATACAGTTAATCAACAACACGTTTTATTCAGATTTCACAACTTTGTAACAAAATCACATGGGCCATGATTATTTGATCACACGAGTCAATAAATTCAGGGGAAATCCTCTGCATCATGGCCACGTTCACATGCTTGTTGATCGTCATGGCCAAATCCTCGGCAATTCGAACGAAACAGGTAACAACATCGGTGGATAAACGGTGTCCTAATGATCTTTTATCTCCACCGGAAGCATGGAGGAAAGTTGCAACTTCTGTAACCCATCAAATCAAACTCATGTCAACAACAAAGTCTTCAAAAGCATTTAGTCACATTAAAGCCATATCCGCAACTAAAAAAAGCTCAAGGTAACACTAGATCCATCAAAAGCATCATACTTTGTACATAGCTAATACACAATCAAGAATCATGTCAAGACTCAGTCTACGACTCAAGCATCTCTCAAAGTTTTGTTTTCTAAGTTATTTCGGAAAACTAAAGAAGTAAAGAAACGAACCGACGACTTAGCGAGTTTCATCTCGAAACCACGTCCACCACCACCACCGTCTCTTCCCCCCCTTCCCCTGAACCCACATCCTCCCATCCGTGCCTCCCATAGGATTCACCATATTAAACTCCCGTTGGAAGTCGTTCCTTGAATCAACCGATGATGAAAACAATCAGTAAAAATTGACGAAATCGATGCAGTGGTTCAAATACAAAGTCAAAGCGAAACCCTATGTGGATAAATCTCATACTTCTCTGATGACTGTGAAAGCAAATGGTGGCAGAGAACTTAGAGCATGAATGGTTCACCCGCTAACACCCTCAGCGGTTGCGTTTGCGGGTGGTAACGGTTATTGGCGGTTCGCAACAATCACAACAACCGCTTTATATCGCTTTGTACCGCTGCACATCCCTCAAATACAAAAGCTGATTCCCACAAACGTTACGTGAACTTATCCTATTGCTGTGACATTTGCCGCCACTACTCCTGCTCTTATTAAGACTTTACAAAAACCAACGGTTTGGCCTGCAAATGCTTTGTTAATAGATCACCTTTTGGAATGCTTGCGAATTAACTCCGACTGGAATATTGAGGTTGAAGAGATGCTTGGTAATAAGGGAGCGGCAGCCATTGCAGATAGTGTTATTTCTGAAGGTCGTACCCACTCGTATATTGCTCGGGGAGCCCCATCATGGCTCTCAGCTCTGTTCCATCAAGAAGCTAAAGATTGTTATGTCTGATTACCCATCTTACGTCTATTGCTCTGGTTTTTTTTCATGTTGTGTCTTTGTCCTTCAAATTTCTGGTTTTCATTTAATTGCTTATGCAGTAAACTCTCCTGGTGATATCTTAATACAATCCATTTTGACAAAAAAAAAACTTATCCTATTACAAATTTATATAATCTTATTTTTTATGATCCCCTAAATCAACAAGACCCATGGATGTATCAAACATCGATTGAGACGGAACATACTCCTAATCTGACCGACATAGGTCTGTCATCGACACCACAACAGAGTTCCTTCACGCAAACACAAATGAAAAATACAGGTCTTAACAAGAAGCGTAAGCGCAATAAAGTAGATTCGACGCTTGACCGTATTGTTGTGACCATGGAGGAGCGAAATGATATTTTAGAACATATGGCGTCATCGAAGTCCAATACACAATCAAATTCCACTGAAGAACGCATGGCTCTTGTTATCAAATACGTTAGGGCTGTACCTGATCTAATTCCTATGACAGAGCTTTATTGGGCATCTCTTGATCTTATTGTAACAAATGATGTCGTGAGAGGCCTATTTCTCGCTCTTCCTGACGATGAGAAGCTACCTTTTCTGAAACGCCAGGCCAAGGAGTCTCGAAATGACTTTTTGATAATTAGTTATTAAGTTTTCATTTTATGGGTTTTGTGCTTTCTTGTTTGCATATTATTGGTATCATGTTTTGTTTCGTTTGACTTCTACTATCACTGGATTTTTCTATATATTATATGTTTGCATACTTATTTTATTAAGAGAGTGCTTTTGCATAATTCAAACGTAGGTGTGATTAAAAAGTTTTTAATTTGTTTCAGGAAGGAAACGAAGTGGAAATAATAAGAGAAATTATAGATGCAGATGATCAAGTCATACAAGCAATAATTTGTATGGATCGTTTTCATTTTTTGCAAAGCCAACAAAAAATTACCGATCCGGAACGTGGACTACGAATAATGCACCACCTAATGTATGATGAAAGCGACGCGCATTGCCTCGACACATTACGTATGAGTAAAAGAGCGTTTCACAAGCTCTTAGATACACTGGAAAAATATGGTTTGAAGGAGTCTCACCTGGTAAGATCAGAGGTTGCTCTAGGTATGTCTCTGAAGATTTTGGGCCAAAACCCAGCACAGAGAAGTATAGCAGCATAGTTTCAAGTTACACAATGGACTGTAGCAACAAAATTTAATGATGTTATTGATGCTCTTTGTTGCTTGCATTCAGACATTGTTTCATGGAAAAAAGCAGAACTTGATGATATACCACCACGAATCTTACATGATAAGACGTACTATCCATTTTTTAAAGATTGCATTGGAGCAATAGATGGGACACATATTCCCGCACGTGTGGGTGGAAACAAGAAAATCACATACTGGAACCATCATAACTACACGTCGATGAATATTTTGGCAGTGTGTGATTTCAACATGAGATTTATATACACACGCATTGGATTTCAACATGAGATTTATTTACACATGAATATTTTTTAATTAGAATGATTTGTAGAAGAATTTATAGTTATAAATTTTTTATATATTGTTAATGTACACTCAACCACTATTACAATCGCTGGTAACCAGTCAGAAATATCCCGCAAATTCACCAATTTTTAATCGCTACACTAGTCATATAAAACGCCTGATAACGCTTATAATCGCAACCGCCCGCATTCGCAAACTTCCGCAAACGCAACCACACCCGCATCGGTTAAACCAGTCAGACCCTTAAAGAGAGAGACAAAGAGTGGAAAGGATTTTATTTTAATAAATGGAGCTGTCAAGTTGCGAAGGAGATACGAAACTGAAAGAGTTCTTTGAAACACTTTGTGCCTACCTGGCTACCTGTAGTTAAAGTGACCTGGATTTGTTTTATTTTAAATGGTGATGTGGCTTGTTATCATTGGTTGATTATTTTATCCTTGGTGGCATAGCCAAGAGGAAAGAACAACTCCTTTTATATATAGTAGATTAGTTCGCTAAAACATAAATTACTTTTTGTTTAAAAGTCTTGTTCTTTCACTTATAAATACTTTGTTGGAGACAAATCATAAAACCAACTTTCTTTCTAATTTTTAGGTAAAAAATTACATATATTGTATGGGACCTCAGATATCTCAGATATTCGTGGATCCGTCCAGATCCTGATCGTGATAATAATGTTTTTGGATCCGTCCGGATCTGCATCCAGATCCAAATACCTTAAAAATTTCCGATATCCAATCCGTGTTCACTCCTATTTATCGGTAGTGTGTTGTAGAAGTTTTAACAAAAAAGAAAAAAAAATTAAAAGGAAAAAAAGAAGAGAGAAGGAGAACACGTGTCTTCTTCCAGACACTTTAAGACACTCTTAGAACCTCAACTAATTATGTGTCTCTCTCTATTGGCACAACCCTTTTTAAATTCATCATTTAACATTTTATTTAAATTGTGCAAAAATTGTAAAATACATCTACGACAACTTAAAGAGGTTATATAGTGATGGAGGGGCTATTAAAACATGTTTATTAATGATATCTAAGTAAGTATCTTAGGTATAATAAAATATTAATTAATATTCAAAACATTGTGGGATTATTTGTTGGAGCTTGGTAAGGTGGTGCAGAAGGCATGGGAGCCTGGTAATTGTTGAATGGCTGCTTCTGGTATCCATGGCCTTGAAAAGCCGGCTTTCCCTAAAAAGGCACAAAAGCATTGTTAGAACCAGCATTGTTTGTAGGTGGGTATACCTGATCTTGCGGGGTTTCAACGTTTGTGCTGCTGTATGAGAGGTTTGGGTGCTTGTAACTCGAGTTGTAGCCTTGTTTGTACCCATGGCCAGTGATATAGTTACACTCCTCTGCATCATCATTTTCACCAATCACATTCTCCTCAGAAGGTACATGACCACCTTCTCTACCGCAGGAGTTCACTCCACATTGGTTTGCTTTCACAAGCAAGCTGATTTGCTCGGTTAGCTCTGCTATATGTTGTGCCTCCACCGAAGCAACCTTCTTGCCTCTATCATATTCTGGGCTCCTCTCCGATGAACTCTCAGCCATGTTCTCGATCAATTTCAGTGCATTTACAATACTACGAGTCATAAAATTTTTGTTACTAGCAGAGTTCAATTGACCTTTAAATTCCCAAGATAAACCATCATAGAAAATTGTAAGCAGTTGCGTCTCGGTAAAACCGTGATGGGGGCAGTCTCGGGGGTAGGAACAGAACCTCTCCCACGCCTCACAAAAGGACTCTCCTGAGTGCTGAGAATAGTTGGAAATCTTTGCCTTTAAAGTTACAGTCTTGGTTTTGATGTAGTACTTGTCGAAGAAGGCATTGCGGGCTGCTTCCCATCCAACTAGGCTGCCTTGTGGGAGTGACTTGAGCCATGAAAGAGTGATATACCTCATATTTTACCGGTTTTTATCTTAATAAATATATAATTATTTATGTTTTAGAGTCTATATATTAGTATTAGAGTCCAAGTGAGTCATTTTAGGTGCATGGATGAGGTTTTGGAGCTTGGAAAGGATCTAGAAGGTTTTTGAAGCAAAAACGGAGCAAATTAAGGAAACGNGTTTTTGAAGCAAAAACGGAGCAAATTAAGGAAACGAAGAAAAATGGAAAGAAAACAAA
>OVAP01007769.1:0-10457 GCA_900406295.1 Aurinia saxatilis
CTAAAGAGAGCAACCTCGAATCTGGAGTAGGATGGTGTGGAAACGAAGCCGGAGGTAGAGGAAACAGAGTATTGATAAAACAGTCTTAGTCAATCTTGATCAAGGTAAGAAACCTCAAAGATCAAAGAGACTAGATGGGAAAAATTTTTGTGAAAAAGAGAACCGGAATAGAAGCTATTATCTCGTAGTCATCCTTAATCCAAAAATTGTCCCCAAATCAAATCCTAAATTACCTCTACCAAAAAAGGGGATTCTCGATCTGATCCACAAAGGCCTTGCATGTGGAGGAAAAGAGCACCAGTGGAGCTCAGATCACATAAGGTCACCACCTGATAAGGCACCGATTTATTATTTGATTCATAAGTAGTTTTATGAAATCACAAATATTTCATAAATTGTAATATATATATATATATATATATATATAAATATATATATATATATATATTCAATTTTCAACTTAGAATTCGAGTAAACATCTAGTGTGGAGCATTTTCTACCTTCTCTCTTAAGCAAAGTCTAGATCTTGGTTTTTTCCGATGACTGGCGACAGCAGCTCCTTCAACGCCGTCGCCGGTCTCTCTTTGTGCTTTCTTCTCTTGTTTTTCTTTAGCTTGCGAACTAGACTTATGACGAGATCTTGTGATGAGTTTTGGGAGATTGATTGGTTTAGGCCATAGATCTGATCGGTTGATGCATAGCGTCTTATTGGGTGACTGGTCATTTCTTGGTGACTTTCACCGAGAAGATCTCCCCTTAGACTTTATGCCCCATACCTTGATCTCTTTCTCACAGATATAATCTTTTGGGGTTTTGTTAAGTCTTCTGTTTCTAATTCAGTTATAATTGTCATGACTTTGCTCTTTATCGTGCATGCTTCCGATTGATCTCTTCACAAAGGTTCCTTCTTCTTCCCGGGTTCACACCTTTGCCTTTCCTTACGGCGTACAATAAGTGACACTTGGGAGAGAAAGCTCCTTATCTTCGGTCTGAACAGACTCTGTTTCTGGCAAAGGTTCATGGACGCCTCTTTAGGTTAGACCTTCCGGCGATTGGAGTTAGGTGTTCACAGCTCGAAGAAATTTTCAAGTGGTAAAGGAGGTTTGCTCAATTATCTTCTTAGGTTCTCTGTGTTTTGGTCTTCGTTGTTGTGTGTTTGTATAAGGTCAATTTCATGATTGTCTTAACTTGTTACTAGATCAGTTTTGTTCTTAACAAAAATAAGTCGATGTTCAGTTGTAGTTTTTTTTTTGGCTCCCTTTGTTAAGGGCACTGGACTCCGGGGTTGTTATTATCACCTCCGGCTGCTGTATCCTACCTCTGTTTCTCACCGTTTCCTTTTTAATATATATGTTTTAGATGAAGAAAAAAAAACGTAGAATCCGAGTAGAAAAAATAATTACACTGTACATGAAATTTTTGTATTTGTGTAAAATATTTTTAAAACTATACATAGAGCTTTGAAGAATGAGTTCAAGCTAAAATCCTAGAATGATGAAAACAAATAATTTCTTTTCTTTTTTTTTCTTTTTTTTTGTAACCATTTCTTCTTTTGTTGTGATCTTGTTTTTCGTTGTCTTCTTATATTATCCAGCCGTTCGTGGATAGATAGAAAAATTAGGGGAAGAATAAATAAACACTGAAATTAGCAAACGACGAGAAACGATTAGTCATTTCATTACTTGCTCGAAAATTCAGGCCAGGATATCCATTGAATTATCCTGATCTTAATTATGTCTTCGAACAATTATAAAAGAGAGAAACAAGTATAGATAATTAATCAGCATGTTTGCACATATATTATCCAAAACGTGCGGGTGTATCCGTAAAATCCTGAAATATTTAGTCAATTATCTTAAAGAGAACTCAACAAATCTCCTGGTATTGTGAATATTATCCTAGCTTCACTCTCTCTCTATCTATATATATATATATATTGCATGATCTCCCTCAAACATAATCACTACGAAATTAACATGATGGCAAAAGCAACCTCTCGTTCAATCCTCCATTTGTTCGTATTCTTTTCATCAATATATTTATCCCTAGCAATAGATTATCCACTGTCTACAAAGTCACGATGGATCGTTAACAAGAGTGGCCACCGCGTAAAGCTAGCATGCGCAAACTGGCCTTCGCACCTCGAGCCAGTGGTGGCCGAGGGGCTGAGCAGCCAGCCGATGGATTCAATATCAAAGAAGATAAGGGACATGGGCTTCAACTGTGTCAGGCTCACTTGGCCACTTGAGTTAATGATTAATGACACTTTAGCCTTTAATGCTACGGTTAGACAGTCATTTGAGAGATATGGTTTGGATCATGAGCTTCAGGGGATCCACACTCACAATCCATCCATTGTCAATGTTCCTCTTATCAATGCTTTTCAGGTATTTACATATATAACTAATAATCATGTGATCCCTAACAAAATAAAACATATATATTGAATTGACTCATGTTCAGTGTTCCATTTCTTTAATTGTACCCTTTATATAGGCAGTGGTGTATAGTCTTGGGAGACACGATGTAATGGTGATACTTGACAATCACAAGACCGCACCAGGCTGGTGTTGCAGCAACGATGACCCAGATGCATACTTTGACGACCCGAAATTCGACCCGGATCTATGGATATTGGGTCTAAAGAAGATGGCCACAATCTTTATGAACGTGAATAACGTTGTTGGTATGAGCCTGAGGAATGAACTTAGAGGTTACAATCATACATCCAAAGATTGGTACACGTACGTATAAATTTCCTTTCATTTCATAATTAAGAATATAGATTCCTTTTATTTCGTAAAAGATTATAAATTTCCTATTTACTAAAATCATATAATGCCCATGTGAAGCTTGAAAGCCAAGGAAAGTGATGCACGTTAATTATCTGTATATTCCAGATCTTAACTGATTTTATTCCCTTGTGCTATAAATAATTTAATCAAAATAATAATTAAGTACATGTACATCTAAAAAATGATCATCTGAAATTCTGAATACATATTAATTATTTTTATCGGTTGATATAGGAATCCAAGGTTCATTAATTTAAACAAGAAGGTTCAATTAAATTACGTGATTTTGTTGATTTCTAATCCTTTTTAATATAGTTTTCTAAATTTGTTATTCGCATGTAGGTACATGCAAAAAGGAGCAGAGGCAGTGCATGCATCAAACCCTAACGTTTTGGTCATACTCGGGGGACTTGACTACGACGCTGACCTAACATTCTTGAAGGATCGTGCAGTGAATCTTAGCTTTAAGAAAAAACTTGTCTTTGAACTTCATTGGTATGCTTTCACCGACGATGGTCCTGGTCAGTGGAAGTCACATAATGTCAACGACTATTGTAGCAAAATGTTTGCTAAGGAGCATCGTACTGGTGGTTTCGTTCTCGAGCAAGGCTTTCCTTTGTTCTTGAGCGAGTTTGGGACTGATCAAAGAGGCGGCGATTTAGACGGAAATAGGTAAACAGTTACATCTTAATTTGGTTTAATACACATTTACATTGATTTAGAATTTTGTTTGAAAGCATATAGACTTGGATATTAATTTGATCAACCCTTTATTAGGTACATGAGTTGTATGCTGGCATGGGCGGCCGAGAAAGATATTGATTGGGCGGTTTGGGCGCTTCAGGGAGCATATTATCTCCGTGAAGGCCACCGCGGTGCAGTTGAAACTTTTGGTACATTAGATGCGAATTGGCACGATGTTCATAACGAAACTTATCTCCTGAGACTCTCTGCCATTCAGCCACCGCACAAAGGTAATAATTCACCAAATCTCTTATTAATTATGATACAAGAGTTAGGATACTGATGGAAATTGAACAAAATTGTAACAGGTCCCGGTATAAAGCACATTCACCACAAGAAAATATTCCATCCCTTGACCGGACTATGTCTAGTGAGAAAATCGCCGTGCCATGAGTCAGAGCTCACGTTAGGTCCATGTACAAATAAGGAACCTTGGATATATTCTCACGGAGGGCCACTTCAAATTAAAGGCAGTCAGAGATCGTGCTTAGAAGCTGAAACAGCAGTTGGAAAAAGCGTGAAACTAGGCAAGAAATGCACAGAGATTAAGCAGATATCGGCCACAAAGATGCATTTGTCATTCAAGAATAAGGATGGTACGTTGGTATGCTTAGACGTCGATTCGGAGAACAATGTTGTTGCCAATCCTTGCAAGTGTTTGACTGGAGATGTTAGTTGTGATCCTACAAGCCAATGGTTCAAAATCCTCTGAAGTAATTATTAGTATTGATTTAGTCATGAGAATAAAACATGCTTAGAGGAAATGTCTGATTAGTATTAGTGACTTTTTAGGATTCTTTTCTTTTTCATCCGAGGCTTTGTTTCTTTGAAGTTTGGATGGATGGATTATTCATATATTTGATATTAATCTCTCAAAATCTTTTTCCTATTTTACATACTCCGTGCACACCTAGCTGAAAATGATTGTACTTGAGATGAGAGAGTGTGCACAAAGCATTTGACAGACACAAAGAATTGCTAATGATTGTTTATGCCTTCTGGAAATTTGATTTTAATAGCTTTAACAAAATCCTAATGTATAAAAAATGAAAGTCAAAACACAGCTGCGGATGAATATCTTCTCATTTTACACAACATAAATGTGCATTGAAAGATAACATCAGTGGTAAGAAACACAGTCCGAAAATGTGAAATTTTGAGGAAAACAAAAAAAGGATAGCCAAACCAATGACAAACTTTTCAATAAAGACCCATAGTCCAATGCTCTCACATGAGTAGTCTCAAATTCAACCATTACAATCTTTTCATACAATAAAAAAAACCACTCCACACATGGGGAATACAAAACAAATCTGAAATAGTAACTTATTTATAAATAGAACTATCTTAGCTATACTAAGCTTTATAACCTGAACTCTTACAACTTTTACAAGATTAGCTTATTAGATAACAAGCCACTCAATTCCTCTCAGTATACTAATCAACAACATGTAATGCATATCTAACTTAAGCTACAGAAACATCAAAACAGACAAATTACCAAGCAATGCTTACTTGGCTATAACATCTGGTAAGTTCAACCAGCGACAGAGCGAAAGCACTCTGACCATCTGACCCACCCGGCACGTATAACAGTTTGAAATCTAGTTATTTGAGTACCATCAAGGGAAACTATAACTCCCTTTCCAATTTCAAACACATGGACTGCAAATACTTTCCATATTGGTCATTCAACGGCTATTCAAATCGAACTCTCCTGCTTCACGCCAGTTTTCTTGTTCACCAGTTTCTCCATTCTCATTCTCCTCATCATTCAAGAAATCTTCAGAGGGTTCTTTCTCATCTCTCTGACTGTTGTTACCCCATCCATTCATCATCTCATCAGGGTTCACGTTACGTCCCTGTTCTCCCATCTCATGGCTTAGCTGAATATTGCTGCCCTGATTCCCAACCGCATTAGCCCTCAATGGGTTACGAGCCATTATCTCGGCGTGGGATTGTGACTGACCTGCCTGAGCCAAAGCCGCCATTCGCAACTTAGCCTCCTGAGCCTCTCGGCCAGCCTTCTCCCTATCCATTTCTGCTTTCAGTTCAAACAAGGCCTTTCTTTCTTCTTGTAGCAAAGCTTGTTCCACCATCAGCCTTTCCTCAGATCTGAATTCTCCCATTGCTCGCTTTCGAGTAATTATGTTGAACGCTAGAGCTTGTTTCTCAAAAGTTGCTGTGAACTCAGCAACTTTGGCGGCAATGTTGTTATCCCATTGTTGAGAACGGGATAGGGCCTGGCCTGTTGGGTCTGAATCAAGGATTCTATCATCCTCTTCTGCTTCATAATCTGCTACTACATGATAAGGCAATAACCTGCGGAGGTGGTAAGAGAGTACACATGTGAATAAATGAACAGGACAAACCATATAGGGAAGATAATGAATCTAAAAAACCAATAATATGCAGATGGAAACTTTCAGCATGGATAGAAGAAAACGGACAATTTGTACAGTTAATAAACGTCAAGGAACTCTAATGATCAAAAGGAATTATTTTCGATAATTCCAAATTAACCTAAAAACTATGGAAACGGAGCAAGACGAGAATGTGTTTAGAGGGTAGTGGATCTAACACAACAATACCAATCAAACAAGTTTAGGAAATACCAGATGCACCATCTAGTGTATTAAACAAGTCATGCTTTGATGTACTGAGTACACTGCTAGATTAAATCTATAATCACATACTGCAAAACAAAATGGTATCATAGATCATTCTAATATAGCAGCAAAACACAAAGCCTTGTCCTTGTTTTTTGAGAGATACTAATTGAAACCTTTCGCAGGCGTCTTCGAGAGAAGAGAAGGGTCGCTTGAAATCTGGGTGACAGACACGCCAAGCGTCCTGATAAGCGAACTGTAGCTCAATGTGATTCAGTGGCCTCATCAATTTCTGCTGCTGCTGCTGCTGCTGCATCTGCATCTGCTGACTCGACACAACTTGCTGTTGAACATTTGGCCCCAAATTAGGACCAGAACTAGGGTTAGGACTAGTGTTCTGCTGGGGCGGATTAATGGGTCGGTTCTGGATTAAACCCGGAGGTCGGAGATGCACGTCGATGTTCGATGGGAATCTAGACATGGCCGCTTGTTGCTGTTGTTGCTGTTGCTGTTTCTGTAATTGTTGCAACAGAAGCATCTGTTGTTGTCGCTGTTGATGTTGGAGTTGGTGTTGGTATAGGATTTGTTGTTGTTGCTGCTGCTGGGGATTATTGTTTCCTACCACTGGCTTAGTCTCCTCCATTTTTCTCCTGTATTTGTGATTCTCTTTAACTATTTTTGGAAGTCTAGGTTTGGTTTTCTCGGAATTGTTCTTCGTCGTCAATAATGAGATATTTGTGGTTTCTATGGGCCTTTTTATCACTGAAGGCCCAGGACCTTTAGCGATAGAAGCTATTTTGAAACCGCAGATATGGCCCACGTATAGAGCTTTGTTAGCTCAGATATACAATCTTGTACCAGAATTTGATTACATCCTCTTTCAGTTATGTACAAGTGGTTCCAGTTCTATAGCTAGATACACAGCTACAAAATGTCACAAGGGATGGGAGATATCAATCTTATTTATCACTTGGTGAACCGGCATAGTTACATGATCGGTTGTAGAGAAAAGCCATACGTAGCATCCAAGAAGACTTTATTTAAATCTTACGATGTTTTTTAAGTTTGGTTTTTGCTCATTTTTGCTTTGAATTTCTTTGATTTGGTGATTGATTCCTAGACATTGTTTGAAGTGAATTTAACCAAATGAATAAAAAAAAATTATTTGTTGCAAAAAATTAGTATATAAATTACAACCCGCACAAACATTCAAAAAAATTATTCAGTATCATATCTTACTAAATTACATATAAATAAAAATGTAAACTATTATCATATTAATTTAGAATATTTAAACTTGTTATACTAAATCATCTTTAGTCTTTAACTATTTTGATAAAAGATTTATGTCCTAATATCTATAATAGTTGCATCACATAAAAATTCATTTCCATGCAACCAATAAAAATTGCAAACCACTCATGTAATAAGATTGTATACACCATGATGGAAATAAATTGATTTTTTAACACAATTTCCCAATGAAATATAATCCTAAATATCATGTATGGTCTTCGATTCAAATAAATTTTTGTTTCTGGTAGCCAACATTAAACAAACCACCACCATCATTCTTCAAGCTAATACATAGTTTGGTACGTCTTAATCGTCGTAGTAGCGAGAATAATATTCTTATCTTCTAACATGGAGAAATGGTCATTTAATTCCCCAAATAGTTTGATTGAGCGAATTTATTCCCCAACTATTGCCTGCTCATATTAATTCATGAAGTTGTGTTTGACTGTTTAAATTAAAGACTCCGAAAGTCAACCTAATTTTAATAATAAAATATTAATATTCTAATAAAGATATTAATATTTTAATTAAAAATAACAATAATTTTTTCAAAAAATTTCGAAAAATTAGAAAAATTTTTATAAAAAGTAAAACAAATCTTAAAATTTTCTAAAATTTACAAAATAGTAAAATTGAGTTATTATAAAATAAAAATTTTATCTTCAATATTAATATTTAAACGATAAATTTTCAGATTATATATTTTCTAATCGTTAAAATTTTAAAATTAATATAGACAAAATTTTTGGATTAATTGATTATTTTGAATCAATATCCAAAATATTTTTGATTTTTAGGTTTAAATAACTATTTGAATTATTTATCTAAAACCGCTTTTTTATCCAGTCTACTTTGGATTAATTGACTGTTTTGGATTATTTATCTGAAAATACTTATTTATCCGAACTACTTTGGATTAATTGAGTATTTTAGATTAATGATTTAGAAGCGCTTATTTATCTTAATTATTTTGGATTATAATTGAAAATTTTGTTAGAGTATAGCGTTTTAGATCTAAAGGTTTACTAAAATTATAGGGTTTATTATTTAATTAGGATTTATACGACTTTATATTTTAGGGTTAAACCCTTCTAGAGTTAGAGTTTATGATTTTAGTAACTATTATGTATAGTTTTTAGGGTGGGGAGGGTTTAGATTTTAGAGTTTAGGGTTTGTTAGGGGTGAAACCACTTTCTGAGATTTACGATTTTATGAATGAATAACCCTCAAATCTTATAAATAGTTTACACTTAAAAAATAATATTTTTGAAAGAATTATTGTTCAGAAATTAAATATTGAATATATAATTTTTTATTATAATTCAAATATTATGAATTCATAAATTTTAGAAAATTTTAATTTTTTTTTTACTTTTTAAAAATTATTTTTGGATTTATTTAGATTTTTTGAAAATATGATTGTTATTTTCAATTAAAATATTATTATTTTGATTAAAATATTAATATTTTAATATTAAAATACTTTTTGAGTCTTTGATTTAAATAGTCAAACACAACTTTTTGAATTAATGTGAGCATGCAATAATTAGAGAATAATTTTGTTCAATCAAAATACTTAGTAAATTAAATAACCATTTTCTCCTTTTAATAAAGGTGTTTTATTTATCCTCAAATAGAATCCCAATTTTTTAATCATATTTTAACAAAGAAAGATATAAGCACACAATTGAATTTATGAGTCTTTATCCAAACAACAAACATTTTCAATTTTTCATTAACCACTCGAAATAGAAAAAAAACATTCACCATGGGCCATGCACTCTTCTTCTCCTTCTTCTTCCATGCTCTTGTTCACACCATCCTCTTTTTATTCTACGCTCCACTATCCGTGGATGATAAGTGTTGAAATGCCAGGTCAAACTTCGAGAGTTGTGGGCAGGATAATTGCATTGTTTGCAAAGCCAGACATGTTTTTCTCGTCCATGTTGTGAGCCACCGAGCGCGACCATGTATGTGCATGATCATCACTATGGAGATGAGAGATGAAATTATGAAAGGTTTTGGCAGGATATTCGCATAATCAGGTTCATCGGTGGTCTTCTTAAAGTTGTGCCAGCTTGTCTCTGTTGGATGGTGCTCTTCCAGTAATGCTTCCCAGCTCCACTCCATCTGTATCTCGGTGTGAGAGAGCATGGTTCCGGGCTTTACAGAATTTGGAATTGCGCCAATAATGGTGTAACCAAACTGGAGCATATCGTTGTCATGCCACAAACGCTCAACGGATATGGTCATTATAACAGCCAGAGCTGGATTCCAGAGTAAGAAAGGGCTCTCAAGAAGCTAGTAGAGACAAAATCTAGGTTGCACAGGGCGTGGATGGTGATTGGAACTTGACCAAATTTCCTCGTCAAAGCCGATTCTATATGATGGTGATGAGCCATGCAAGGCCCATTCTCGCCCCAAAATCTACTAAAGCCCGGGCCGTTCGAGAATACAGCCCGACCCGGATAAAGATTGGAAGCTCGGCCCACTACGCTGAGAAAGTATACTTACCATGGTTAATTTGCTAATCATGGTAAGTGCCGAATGTCGGTCTATTTTTACTATAAATATTCTCATGTAATCATTGTTTTGGGGATCCGAACCTTTTTGGGATTAGGGAGAACTCTGAGCTCCGAGCTGCATTTTGTGTTACAGTTTCCGAACTTAAATACAAAGATCTCCCGATCTCAATTTCTTTCTTATAACATTACTCTCTTCAAATGAACTGCAAATATCTTGAAACACTGTCCGAACTCTCTACAAGAACGAAGGTCTCAGCCTATCTCTAACTATCAAACTACTCACTAACACACAAACAACCCTCCGACCTACTTTGTGTACCACCATTTGGCGCCCATTGTGGGGCTAGAGATCTCTAAATGCACAAGAAGCATCGACAATGTCTCAATAACAGAATGACCCCTCTACGTCAACCAACTGATATACCTCATATTTTACCTATTTTTATCATAATAAATATATAATTATTTATGTTTTAGGGTCTATATAT
>OVAP01007770.1:0-10192 GCA_900406295.1 Aurinia saxatilis
CCTAAAATGATGCATAATCACTACAAATCACTAAATCCTTATAAGTTGGACGTTTTGGTTTTAGACGGATATTAATGATCATGATCAAAGCATATACTGGAAATTTGACATAAATGATTGTTATCCTTTACTTGAATAATTAATAGTCGCAAAATTGTGTTGAACACAAAATATATATGTTGCATAAAATATTGTATGCATTGTTAACTACAATCCGGAGAGAACACTGAGGATTTTTCAGAAAAGTAATTTACATATTTCTGGACTATGTAAAAGAAGTGAAGCTTATGTAAAATGTTTTGCTGGATTGTTATTCAGCTTTCAAGGTTTTTGTTCAAGACAATTTGAAGATTTCAAAATAGTGGAAAATAAGAAGGTGAGTCTTTTACTTGGTTTTACTTACATTATTAAGTGGAATATTTGTTCGTATGCGATTAATTTTGTAATCAGTGTAATGAACAAATATATATATATAAGTTTTCTCTTTTCTTCAAGAAATCAATTAAGCTGATTATCAACCATATTTGATTTTGTTTTAATCAACATCACTTTCGTTCAATTGATTCTTATTATACATATCGGATCTAACCAATTGTTTTGATATCTAGTTGAGTCAGTGACACATATTTGAAACATCAAACTTTATTGCATTAGGCATTAGCAGTAAGTTCAAAATTAACGTTCCCCCTAATTTACGTTGTGATTTAGCTTGTGTTAGTAAATGACAAATAACGGAATACCATTTGATTCGGTTATGATGTCTACTTGGACTCGATTATATGGCCACGTGTCATTAATCTAGTTTGCCCGTAAAAAGATGTCAATGATTGCCCGTCTGCCCGGGAAAACAATTTCAAATTTCAAAGTAGTAAAAAAAAAGTATAACGGTCGTCTAATAATATAAAGTTAAAATTAACGGTAATCGAAAAGAGGATCCTTAATCAAATATTCTCTCTTCGCTCTTCATACTCTTTGTTTCATTTTTTGTTCTTCTCTTTTGTTTTCTGGGGAAAATTTATTTGATGGAGAATTGNGCTCTTCATACTCCTCGTTTGATTTTTGTTCTTCTCTTTTGTTTTCTGGGGAAAATTTATTTGATGGAGAATTGTTATGATCAATGCCGAGATCCACTTGTCGAAATTGATGCTTCTTGTCGACGACGCGAAAGCTTTTCTCCCTGTGAGTTTTTTCGATCTGATCTCATGGAAAATTGTTTTCCGTTTTCAATTTTTTTATGAGGTTTCTTCATTTTCGCCAGCAGCTGAAGAAGCTTTAGTATCGAGCTCAAGGGATCTGGATTCAAACTGCGATCTGAGTAACGGTAAGTCAATTCGAATTTTGAATCTTATGTGTAATGAATATAGAAATAGTTGTAATTGTTATCTTATTTAGATGTTGATATGGAACAATCAAGTCCAGGATTGATGGAGATGGAACAATCTAGTGATCCATTAGATGGTACCCAACCTTTCCTTTTTTCACTGTATTTTGCAATTGATCGCCTATTCATGGTGTTGAATCGGCTCGATTTGTGTTTCAGGTAATCTCGACTACTTACCGTTTCCTTTAACATCTCCCGATCTGGTTAATTCTGGCGTATCACCTGATATACCAAGAGGTAACTATGGAGATTCCCCTGAATTTGTTCACAAAAGTAGATTTTCTACTGAGCTTTCTCTCGAGAACGGAATCGATTGTCCTGTTGCCCGTAAAACTCCAGCTGTGAAGTTCTCAGCAATCTGTCAGACGTTTGGCTTTGAAATGTCTCCTGAGTCTTCCTTTGAGTTACCTTCTCCACCTCGAAACTATCCGGAGAGTACTACTCCTGTAATTGGTGTTAACTCAGGTTTTACAAGCGCGGATGTTGTTGTGGCTGATGTAACTTTCTTGAAGGATGAGTTTTTCAGTGGAGGAGATATTATTTCGACTGATGCTGTTGTTGGCAATGAAGACGAGGTTTTGCTGTATCAGACAGCTCGACATGGTAATTTCACTTACAAGTTTCAGTCACTGGATCCCGGGGACTACTACATCGATCTACATTTTGCTGAAATTGAGTTCAATGAAGGTCCAGCGGGAGTTAGAGTTTTTGATATATTTATTCAAGGAGCAAAGGCAAGGCATCATTGTATTGCATTTTTCTTTCTCTTCTTATTCATCTATCATCACTTATCTATCATGTATGATTTGATAATGGTCGATTGAAAGCTATTGCAGGTCATANGGATATTATTTCGACTGATGCTGTTGTTGGCAATGAAGACGAGGTTTTGCTGTATCAGACAGCTCGACTTGGTAATTTCACTTACAAGTTTCAGTCACTGGATCCCGGGGACTACTACATCGATCTACATTTTGCTGAAATTGAGTTCAATGAAGGTCCAGCCGGAGTTAGAGTTTTTGATATATTTATTCAAGGAGCAAAGGCAAGGCATCATTGTATTGCATTTTTCTTTCTCTTCTTATTCATCTATCATGTATGATTTGATAATGGTCGATTGAAAGCTATTGCAGGTCATATCTGGCCTTGATTTGTTTTCGCAAGTAGGAGGAAATACACCCCTTGTGATAGCTGATCTAAGGATGCTCGTTGGTCAGGAAGGGGAGTTATCTATACGATTAGAAGGAGTTACGGGAACTGCAATTCTCTGTGGCATTTCTATTAGGAAAGAGGCAACCGCGTCTTGTATGTTTCTTTCTAACATTTCTGTGTTTCCACAAGTCTTTCTTTTGTTTCGGCAATTCTTATCATATTTTCCCCATTTTAGATGTTGAAGACACTGGAACGCTAGCGGTTAAAGAAAATACTGACAATGTTCTGTCCCAGCCAACTCAAGTGAGCTATAGTCATCAAGCTTGGTGTTTCTAGTTTTTAGTTTGGGGACACATAAGTTACAGATAGTTAAAAAGTCATACTGTTTGTAGGAAAATGTTGACTGCAGAACGGAAGAAGAGGCCCAAGNCGTCATCAAGCTTGGTTTTCTAGTTTTTAGTTTGGGGGCACATATGTTGCAGATAGTTAAAAATTCATACTGTTTGTAGGAAAATGTTGACTGCAGAACGGAAGAAGAGGCCCAAGAGAATGGGAGTAACTGTGAGCAGCAGAAGAAAGAGATGGCGGAGATGAAGAGAATGGTTGATGAACTTAAAGAAGAGAATCAACAAAAGAGTAGAGAATGTGAGGAAGCATTGAGTTCTCTTCGTGAGCTTCAAAACGAGCTAATGCGCAAGTCAATGCATGTTGGTTCTTTGGGTATGTACATCCCTCTCCTTTCTGTTTCATCTTCCTTGGGAGCACCAAAGTTGACATTTCGGTGCTTGTTGATATCTAGCGTTTGCTGTCGAGGGACAAGTCAAAGAGAAGAGCAGATGGTTCTCTTCATTAAGAGATTTGACAAGAAAACTCAAGGTACACGGAAGCAAAATATTTCAGATACTATCAGCAACCGCAAACTCTTATACCTCATTTTAACGAATTTGATTTTGTAGATTATGAAAATGGAGCAAATTAAGCTATTGGAGGAGGCATCCACATATAAATTACTTGTCCAAGAGATCAACGAGTATAGTTCTCACATCCAGTCCAGAGGTGAGTCATTTGTGTTGCAGTCATTTGGACATACCACTAGCACAAAGAAGATTCTGTAAAATTGTTTCTAAAAATTATGTTATGTTGACCTGTGTTTTAAACAGTAAAACAGGACGCAGAACTGCATGAAAATCTCAAAGCCAAATTTGTAGCAGGGGAAAAAGAAAGAAAGGAATTATACAACAAGATACTAGAGCTTAAAGGTTTGTGCGAAATTTTCAAATAACTTCTAGACAACCTCCTTGACTATAATTGGTAGTTTTACAACTTACAGTAATCATTCTTTCCTCCAGGAAACATCAGGGTCTTTTGCAGATGTCGGCCACTAAACTTTGAAGAAATCGAAGAAGGAATATCAATGGGAATTAATGTTGAGTCAACCAAAAGTGGAGAGGTGATAGTAATGTCAAATGGGTTTCCAAAAAAAAGCTTCAAGTTCGATTCTGTTTTTGGTCCTAATGCTTCCCAAGGTGATCTTTGGCCTCCATTATCACTCTTTGCTACTTGATTCGCTGGAAATCTCATCTCACAAATCCACATGTTGTGTCCTTGTATTTTTTGTAGCTGATGTTTTTGAAGATACTGCTCCTTTTGCGACGTCAGTCATCGATGGATACAATGTTTGCATTTTCGCTTATGGTCAGACTGGAACTGGGAAGACTTATACCATGGAGGGAACTCCAGATGATCGTGGTGTAAATTATAGAACACTGAAAAATCTGTTTCAAATAATTAAAGAACGAGAAAACCGCTATAACTATGAGATCACAGTCAGTGTCTTGGAAGTTTACAATGAGCAGATAAGAGATTTGTTGGCTCCAGCTTCACAAAGTGCATCTGCACCTAAAAGGTAGTACTTTAGTTGATTATAACTTGTGTTTCAGCAAGGACTCTATTAGTAACCCGTNTTGCAAGTTTTCCTCTTTGGTTTACTCTTTATGAAGCTAAGCATGGTTCTTTCGTTGATTATAACTTGTGTTTCAGCAAGGACTCTATTAGTAACCCGTTGCTGGTTCTGAACTAAATTTTGGGAAAGTAGTGTCTCCTATATTTCTTCAATTTATTAAATTCATATACTTCTTCTTTGCAGATTNGATTATAACTTGTGTTTCAGCAAGGACTCTATTAGTAACCCGTTGCTGGTTCTGAACTAAATTTTGGGAAAGTAGTATCTCCTATATTTCTTCAATTTATTAAATTCATATACTTCTTCTTTGCAGATTTGAAATTAGGCAAGTGAGTGAAGGAAACCACCACGTACCAGGATTGGTTGAAGCGCCTGTGAAAAGCATAGATGAGGTTTGGGATGTGTTGAAAACAGGAAGTAATGCGAGGGCTGTTGGGAAAACGACGGCCAATGAGCACAGCAGCCGATCTCACTGGTATATCTGATTTGTAGTTCAAGTCTCCTTTTTCGAAAGTCTTTCTTGTGATCAGCTATCTAATGTAGTTTCCTTCCTTTCCTTTGCACAGCATTCACTGCGTGATGGTAAAAGGGGAGAATTTGTTGAATGGAGAATGCACAAAGAGCAAACTATGGTTAGTTGATCTAGCAGGAAGCGAACGGGTTGCAAAGACAGAAGTGCAAGGAGAACGCCTCAAGGAAACCCAAAACATCAACAAATCATTATCTGCTCTTGGTGACGTCATATACGCACTTGCTAACAAAAGTTCTCACATTCCTTTCAGGTAATACATCTAATTTTCCTTGAGTAACTGGAGGTGGTTACTACTACAGTCACCATTTTTTATCCAAGCTGACTTATGGTTTGCACTACTTTTGCAGAAATTCAAAGCTCACGCACTTGCTTCAGGATTCTCTAGGTACTTAACTCTCCTCTCGAAGCTGTAACCACTTCATTTGCTTAAACAGGTTTCGCTTAACTATTCTGTTATGAACCTTGAGATGAAAAATGACTGGTATGTGACAGGAGGAGATTCGAAGACACTAATGTTTGTACAAATCAGTCCTAACGAGAAGGATCAAAGCGAGACACTATGCTCACTTAATTTTGCTAGCAGAGTAAGAGGAATAGAGTTGGGGCCTGCAAAGAAGCAGCTAGACAATACTGAACTCTTGAAATACAAGCAAATGGTAAGCAACATCTCCACATATGTGTGTTTAATTGAATCATTCAAGTATTGTTTCGAGTTGTGTTAAACTCTCTATTAGGTTGAAAAATGGAAGCAAGATATGAAAGGAAAAGATGATCAAATGAAGAAAATGGAAGAGACGATGTACGGTTTAGAAGCAAAGATTAAGGAACGAGACACAAAGAACAAAACCCTTCAAGAAAAGGTAAACAATCCTCACCTTAACCAAAAGAAGTAAGAACAACATGGGTTACAAAACATTTCTCTTGCTCAAACCCATGGGTTACAAAACATTTCTCTTGCTGAAACCATTGCATCACCACCTTCTTTGTTAGATTAAAGAACTTGAATCACAACTGCTGGTAGAGAGGAAACTAGCTCGCCAACATGTAGATTCCAAGATTGCTGAACAGCAGACGAAACAGCAAAACGAAGATGAAAACAACACAGCAACGAGGCCACCACTAGCAAACATACTGTTGGGAAGCAACAAGAAATCAAATGAAACAGCAAGTTCAAAGGAAATGGTGAATACTCGACCACCACCTTCAGAGAGCACCAGTAGCTACGACCTACCTCCTTTATCTAACGGTGGCCTCAAGTACAGTGACCTCATTGAGAAGGAGAACAATCCAGAAATGGCTGAGCAATTGCAAATACCCAAAAGAACAGGAAGATTCTCTATTTGTCCAAAACGTATTCCACCTGCTCCAGCTCCGAGAAGGAGTTCGCTTGCCCCAGTGCCATTCTTTCCAGTCACATCAACTTCGCCACTAAGGCCAATGCGCCAACCTCTTATTACAAACTCGCCTGAAAAGACCAGCAGCAACCAAGGGCTCTGCATCAGCCCTAAGTTGCATAAAACTAACGGGAAGATGCTAAGCAGCATACTGAGACGAAGTATGCAAAAGAGAATGCAAATGAAACCTCCCCAGAGACAGCAACCGTTGAGAAGAGGTGGCATTAATGTCGGAATGGAGAAAGTTAGGTTATCTATAGGAAGCAGAGGAAGGTTAGCTCACAGAGTTCTTCTAACCAATGCTCGTAAGGCCGGTCTAAAGGAGACGCCACTGAAACAGACACACAAAGAGAAGGAGAGATGGATCTGAACTATTAACTTATTAGATTTCTTGGAGGATGATTAATATTTTATCATCCTACCATGTTGCATTTGTTGTTTTTGATTGATCCCTGTATAGATGGATTTGGCTTTTGTGAGATTGTGCATTCTTTCTGTTTCTAAACATTTGAAAATCATTTTCTTGGAATCTTGTTAGTTGAAGGATTTGATTTTCGTTTACGACATGAATGCATTTCAGTCATCTTTGTTGGAATTTCTCAAGAACAGAGATTGAGAAAATAAAGGAGTATTTCAGCATGATTGAAAGTATTTACATATATAAATTACCACTTGACAGGCTTTATCCATAAAGACTCATAAATAATCTATTTCTTTATCTGATTTACCAAAATCTTTTGTATGAGTTTCTATAATGATGTTCCTTAATTCGATACAACGATGACTATCCACCCTAAGCCTGCATTCATTCAGCATGAATGCCTAAAGCTGGACAATTCGTTGTGCTACCGAGGAGGAAATGATATCAAATCACCAGAAGGACTCCCATATTCTTCTTAACCTTCCAAGTTTAGCTGATACCTTATTTATCTGATCCTCCATTAGCTGCTCCACATCGGGTCCCATATCGTGGACCATTTTAACTGACTCAGAGAGACGGTTGAGTAAATTCATTAGTGCAATCACCTCATTCCGTTGCAGTTGTAGCTGAAAAGGATAGGTATATTTTCAGATTAGGTGATGCCTGTATAAACAGTGATGCATATACATGTTTAGAAACTCACTGTATGGTCACCCTTGTCTTGATTTCCAACAGAGAAGAGAATTTTCAATGCTGTCCCAAGACCTTGAACCTGAAGTTTCCCCCAAAGCCGACATTTTTCACAACCTACGCAATCCATTAGTGCACTGCAAACAAATACATACTTAGCTATATTACTATTACCACTCTCTCTGCATTTGCCAAAAAAAACATATTTGCATTGCGCCATATTTGAGTTCAAGGGAAATAAGACGAACCTTATATTTCTGAATTGTTTTTGAATCTGCTTTTTCAATTCCGGTCCACCTTGACCTTGCCACAACTTTGCTTCATCAAACGGAACAGGACATGCTGTTTGGAGTTTTGGACTATACAACAACTGTTTAATCAAGGACTGTGTTTTCAGATCTTCGGCATGGTTTCCTGTGTCATACTCTGCCTGTTCCAAGTAAGTTGTTGCCTGGAAAAAGCATTTGTCAAAGTCAGTCCCTAAAATTTTTAAAAGATTGATTATTCAGAGAGACATATCATAATATTCGCAAAAGACCAACTTGCAGAGAAGTTACACACTTTAGTTACAGCACGTAGCACAAAGAGATACGTGAAGTACATGTTTCTGACACGATCCGGATGTCGCAGTATACGATCATACATCAGCTCCATATTCTGTCCCCACTGTATTCAATGAAAACATGTCAGGCATGAGGCCCACGGCCACAATATACTCATGAGGTGAGAGACTTGTCTATCTTTTGCTCAGAAACACAAACCTGATTGCTTGACTCATCAAGAAGATAATCCCCAGCTATGTGCATTGAGATTGAAGAATGAAGACCAGATATCAATTTGTACAAAACTTTTTTCTCTGGACATGTCTCCCCAGATGAATCTGCAGAAACCATTTACACATCACGTCACAAGCCTTTGTCCCACAATACCAATATGGTGGGGAAGATAAAACTCACATTTTGGGCAGTTTTCCGAATATATGGAGTCCCAAATTCTTCTGGCTGAAGGTCCAGTATAACCAGTATATCTCTCAGGGTTTAGTTGAAGGTTGACATAAGTCATCTCACCTAGACTTTATCATAGTCAATTTATATCATCAACACATAGAAAGAACCAAAGTTCTCAAACCAGTTGGCATCAAATGCTCCTTTTATAAGCATTAGCTAATAGAGATATATCCAAAGAAGAATACATACCACTATCTGTGTCATCGTCGTGCGTCCAGGGATTCTTGGTTTCAGCCCAACCTCTGAATGCTCTGTTATCTATGGTACGGTCAACAGCTGCCTGCGGTTTTCCCTCTTGACAAATCAGATTATCTGAAGGAAGACCCGGGATATTATACGGCTTTTTATATGGTTCAGGGAATTCATTCTCGGGACATTCACAGACACTGCAATCACGCAAACGACACATTCCATCGTCGGGCCAGAATGGACAGTCACACCATAGTTTAACCTANTATGGTTCAGGGAATTCATTCTCGGGACATTCACAGACACTGCAATCACGCAAATGACACATTCCATCGTCGGGCCAGAATGGACAGTCACACCATAGTTTAACCTATACCCCACATATAAAGAAACAGCCACAAAAAAAGTCACTCTGAGTCCATTTTTCCAANATACCCCACATATAAAGAAACAGCCACAAAAAAAGTCACTCTGAGTCCATTTTTCCAAATGATGGAATTATAAAGCATCATCATCACTGACCTTAAAGTAGCGGAAAAATGGAGTTGTGACAAGAACTTGAAGCAAAGGATTCAAAACCTCAGTGTTGAGATTGTCCACAGTTTCGTAATCACAGCAACAGTCCTCAATTATACCTTTGTATTTACCATTTCCCTGTGTATCCAAATAGACAAAATCAAATACTGATGAAAAGTTGTGCATTTTAAAAGCACTGCCACATTGAAAGCTTTTGACTCAACAATGTCATCAAAAGATTAAATTTATACTACCCTGAATCCATCACATCGCAAAAAAAAACAAAGCTTTTTGACAAATGAACGAATGTAACATCCACACAATTCTTCAAACACAAAAAGTACTTGAGACCCTTAAAAGTGAAATGATGAGAACCTGAAGTGAACAGTTACAAGAAGTGCGATCGGTGAAGAAGAGAGCGACATTAGACGCGGTCCTAGAGCTAATAGCAACTGCTAATAACACGACAATCAAAGCCGCTAAAGACCATCGCCATGTTTTTCTCTTCCTCCCTTTGCTCTCTTCTTTGATTGCGCCTCTTCCCATTATTATTACGAATACACAACAAAAACTCCAATTGTTGACAATACAAAGATGATAATAATACTACACCTTCTTTTTTCGTCTTCCGGAATTCCTCAAAACCCCATTGTTGTGTGTGTGTGTCTGAAGATCGGGCTTATGTTAAGCAAAAGCAATGCAGCATTTTTTTTAATTTTGACAATTCACCACCACGCGCCTACTCTATACGGCGCGTGTCTCAGTGACGTGCTCTAACCAATAATAATAATCCATCCAATACAATTTGATCTCGTTGTAATAAATAACATCTTGCCGTTTCGACACGTCTTAGTCAACGACCATCCTTTGACTCATTTTTATTGGCTTAAATGGTCACCACTTCGCCAATTGGCCTTACTAAATGAAGATGATTTTCTTTAATAATC
>OVAP01007772.1:0-10454 GCA_900406295.1 Aurinia saxatilis
AGGAATTTGATGTGCTTATCGCGTTAATCGTTCTCTCAAGTGGATTGCCCTTAATCTATACTATAATTACTCAAGTGAGTTGTGGTTAGCGTAAGGTTTTGAACGCTAGACACAAAACATCTTTTTCATTCTCCCTCTTCATATCTCCCGGTCTTATCTTCTCAAGATCCTCTACATCCCAAATTTTCCCAATTCCCAAATTTCTCTTCTCACACCACCAAATCCGTTTCCTTTTCTCACCAAAACAATGCCTACCTAGCATACTCATAGTAGCGAGGAGGAGGAGAATCCGTTTCTTGTGGAGTTGTATGCGGATGTGGAGCCATCACATCCTCGTGAGATTCCTTATTGTTGCCATTGCGGTGGTCCGGTATCTCTTTACAGGGAGACGAATGGTCCTAAGGTTGGGATACGATACTATGGTTGTGACCTCACGGTAACGATGATTTTCCCTTTTTCTTAATTCTTTTGATATATCAACTAATTGTGAGGAGGATTCGTAATTGTGATGAATCCTTAGTATGGACGTGGTCACTTCCTTCGTTATTGGGAGGAGACAATCTCGGGGGAAATCGATAGCTTGAGGAGGGAGGCCAGTCACCTAGGTGAGCAAATAAGATGGATCTGCAATAATCCGATTCACCAATAACCTAATTGTTGTAAATACCACAAGGAAATGAAAGAAGCAATCCGAATAAAGGACGATGAAATCTTTGAGCTGAAGGACAGGATTCATAAATTGGAAGTTGTTGTGTTTGAGGATAAAATCAGTAGATAAGTTTATTTTGGAAGTTGTTGTTTTCGGTTTTTATTTGTCATTGTAATCTCACTTTGGTTCGGTACAACTGCGTTTAAAAAGAACAACTACCAAGTCTTGTTGAATGTTGTTCTTTTCTTTTTAATTATTCTAAGTTGCGTGTTCTATTGTATTGTGTTGGTTTTGTAATGCATTATCTTGTTCTAATTTGTTTACTTATTTTATATTTGTTAGTATTCGTATATAAATTGTTTTTTTATGGAATGAGGATTTTGTTCTTATATTTTTTTTTCAAGCACTTTTTTTTTGTCAAGTACTTATATATATAATTTGTTTTCATTTTGAATACACAACATAAACAATATAAAAGTATATAACTTTCGAACCAAACGCATAACCATTTTGCAAACAAACGAAATATCAGATAATAATTAAATTCAAATACAATCCAAAAAACAAAGCATAGTTGTACCGAATTTTACCATTTGTCCCATAAACAACCAAAATAAAATAAAACAAGTCCTACGACTTCATTTGTTTATCCACAACCCTCGTCTTAGGCCTCTCATAAGGCACCTTTACTAAGTCTGAGTACCCTTTTTTCTTCTTCCTAGGCTTTTCCAAATCCTTCTCTCGGTCATTATTCCTCTTCTTCGTCTTTTCGACTTCCTCCTCTCCGTCCTTCTTTCCATCCATATCTCCATCCGCCTCCTCCAAATCCTCATCCGATTCCTCCTCTGATTCGAGCGGTGTCTTGTCTTTATCCGGCGTCTTCTCTTTATCATAAGGAAGAACTATTGTGGTACGAGGCTCTCTTCCCAACCATGAATCATCCGAGTTACTTACTTTGCTCGCCGTGTCCATTGCAAGTACTTCGACCGCAGACAATCTTGCGGTCATGACATCTACCCTCTCCACAAGATCATTGAACCGAGCTTCTACCGATTCCTTGAATTCTACAAACAGACTCAATGGGACGAATCCAGATGACTCACTCTCCATAGTCTCAACCTCAGCCTCTTTCCCTTTCTTCTTACGCTTCTTCTCAAAAATCTTTGGCGGTTCTTGTCGGCCTTTAATGTCCTTGGCCAAAAGGTCTTCAAAACATATTGTCCTTCCCTCATCAACAAGACGCTTTGTCCAACCATCAACAATAGTGTCACCAACATCCGCCTCATAACCGGGGGGAGCATGATATCAAACAGCAGATCTTTCTCTTCGTCACTTGGTTGCAAGACACTTACAATTTCCTGAAATTTTTTTTTATCAAACAAAGTTACAATTAGTGGTACATGTTGTACCAGATAATAATAGTTGTACCAACTGTACAGGAAAATATCAGTTATACCAGATGTACTAGTTATACACCCGAGACCAAAACATAAACATAATCCAGTTACTAACCTTGGTTTCACCAAGTGTTTTGTTGATTTCCTCTACACTAAATCCTTTCATCTCACCTCTTTTAAAGATGCTCTTGCACATTCGAGGACACTCAATCTCGTTCGTTTCCACATCTTCTCTGAACTTCCTCCTAAGTGCGGGGATTGCCTCAAATGCCAAAAGCTACACATAACAACATACTCACATAACTACATAAAAACATCCCCACATTATCATTTGCATTACATTACCACTAAATTAAAAACCATAGCTCTAAAGGAATGAGGAAAGTAGGGAAGGTTGCGCTCGGGGTTCTAATATCACCATCAAAACTTTTCATCATTTTTTTTTTCTCGGATATTGTCGAGGAAGGTGAATCGACCCCAAGGAAATGTCTTACAATCATCAAGATTAGTGACAATCCTTTGAAAGAATTTGTCAACGGCAGTCGCTTGTGTTCCTCTTTTCGTGCTTCCTTTTATCACACTTGAAAGGAAGTAGAGGACGGCCATCTTCAACCTATCACGCGAATACTTCTTCATCTACAACAATTTATATCTCCTCTGACGAAGACGCCTCCCCTCCATCCTCCTCTGACGACGAATCGTCCTCCTCTGACGATTCTTCCACCGCATCCTTCCTCTCGACTCCAGTTTAAGCCGGAGATGTTGTTGGTTTGCTAGTGGGCTCCTCCACTTCCTCCTCTGACGACGAATCGTCCTCTCCAAGCGATTCCTCCACCGCATCCTCCCCCACTCCAGTTGGAGCTCGAGATGGGGTTGGTTCGCTAGTGGGAGGATCCACTGCCATACTCGCGCCTCTGGTGGGAGGCTCCTCCACGGCGAAAGTCGCACCTCCGGTGGGAGGCTCAACCACGGTGGAAGTTGCACCTACCGTCCATATCGTTATCTTCTTCTCTCAGTCACAAAAGCTATCAATCGGGAGAGGAAATTGAATTGATCAATCGCTCAAACAAGAGCAAGAGAAGAGAAGAGAGGGATTGTAAAAAAAGAAAATTAAGGGTTAAAAGTAGAGTCAGCTAGGGATTTATCGGGTCGTGAAAGGGGGTGGATAATGGGATGAAGTGGTTTAATTTCTGAAGCGGTTTATTTTCTGGTTCTGATTGGTCAGGTCAGAACTTCGGGTCGGATCAGAGTTTTGGGTGGATCAAATTGGTTCGATATTATAAATATCAGCAAATACATTGACCATCTTGTAAATTACTACCATTCTGAATAAAAAAAATAATTCGATTAATTCTTTGTAATGGAAAGAGTATTTTCGCGAGTGTTTCAGTGATAGATCTTTACCGTTTAGATATGAATTTAAAATAAAAGGAAAAGAAAAGAAATTGTGAATTCAAAATTTGAATCTGGTAACGGCCAAAGCTTTAATAAGTTGTTATCCTCCACCCGCACTCCCTCATCAAACTCACTCACACATCTCAACCCAAAAATGGCGTCTCTCGCGCCTGGAATCCTCCTCAAGCTCCTCCAATGCATGAACTCCGGCACACGTGCCACCGGAGACCACAGATCCGCAACCCTTCAAGTCACTGGCATAGTCCCAGCCCTGGCCGGGTCCGATCTATGGCCTAATCAAGGCTTCTACGTCCAGATCTCAGACTCCCTCAACTCCACCTACGTGTCTCTCTCCGAGCGGGACACCGATCTCATCCTCACAAACCGTCTCCAGCTAGGCCAATTCATCTACCTGGAACGCCTCGAATTCGCCACCCCAGTCCCACGCGCCGTCGGGATCCGCCCTGTCGCTGGCCGTCATGCTTTCGTCGGTACTCCGGAGCCGTTAATCGCTCGTGTTTCTCCTGGATCTAAACGAGATTTCGTTATCCAGCCTGTTTCTGATTCTGAGTACTCACTTGATCCTATCGCTGTCTACTTGAACAATAAACGATTCGACGACGACGATGTCCCCGTGGTCAGTGGGAGGCAACCGCTTGCCCCCGTCAACCAAAACCAAGAGAAATTCAAAAAAACGCCCCAGAGGTTCTCTTCACCGGCATCGCGGAAGAAGAACAGTAGCGGTGCGGCTGCGGCGGCGGCCGAGAGAGATCCATCGCCGGCCATTTCTGGGAAAGGGAGGCGATCAGCATCTCCGGTTCCGTCAAAATGCGTGGTGCCGAGTCTTGCGGCCGCACGTGAAGAGAATAGAAAGGTTGCTCGAGAGCCTTCCATTATTGTGCCGTCCAGGTACAGACAGCCTTCACCTAATGGAAGGAAGCTGAATCCGTCTCCTACTGCAAGAAGAACCTCACTTTCACCCGCACGGAGGCTTTCCACTGGTTTGAAGATGGTTGGAGACTCTTCGGGGAAGAAGAAGATGGCAGCAATTGCAGCCGGAATTTCTAAAGTCTCTGAAGCTCTTGTTGGATCTTCAACAAAGAACACTAACCGCAAGAACTGGGACGAACCAGTTGCTGCTGATGGCAATGCTCAAGTTAAGAATAATAAGCCAGATCGCCAAGCAATTTTGCGTACTCAGGTAGAAGAAATGCCACAGATTAATGTAATGGATACAACATGACTTGTTTGTAATTGATCATTTATTGTTTCAGGCTGCTATGTCGAGACGGCTCAGCGATGCAAATAGGCGAAAGAGTGATTCTTCGACATGTGAAGACAAAGCCAAGTCTTGTTCATCAGAGGGTAGTTTATTAGAAGAAGTCTCAGCTTTTGAAGGACTTGGTATCACTTATCATGAGCGGAAATGGACTGACGGCAGTGTTATGTTGAATAACATCTCAGGAGACCTTGCAAAACTTGTAAAGGTACGAGCCAGTGTTTCGTGTTTGAACTCAATTGACTGATCCTCATTCTAATCATACCATTTTTTACTGATTTTTCAGGAGGCTATGCAAAGAAGAAACTTTGCTGCTAGAGCTGCAGCACAAGCATTGGAGGAAGCCAATGCCAATGAGTGCATCATAAGATGTTTAAGGTTATTCATCTCCATCAAAATTATAACTTTGGCAATCAATTTTGTTCAACATTTATCTGGTCATTCACATTTTGTCTTTCGTGGATATTTCAGTAAATTCTCAGAACTTTCTTCAGCTTCTAAGGTGGGGAATCCATTGCAAACGATCAACAAGTTTTTGACCATCTACCAAGACGTCATGAAATACAGTCAGATCGCTAAGTCCATGGCTTCGGATAACATTTCCCGCTCTTCATCAGGTGAACCAAACCCAACCTCTCTTTGGGTTGAAGCTGCATTAGCTACTAACCTTGAGGTGGTCTCACTAGTGAGAAGCAAGATTACACACGAATCACCATTGTCCATAAAGAAATCAAAGCCTACTCGCCTCTCTCCCGGACCCTCTTCCAAGACAGGTTTGTTCTACTGAAACAAATTTCCACTTCAATCAACTTACATAGCAAAATGTAAGACTTAACTTTTTGCATTTATATTTGGTGTTGTTGCAGACAACATTGTTGGGATGTGGACAGACATTGATGGTTTGAAAGAGACAGCTAAATTCGGACTGAACCTACAATCCGAAATGCAAATGTGGTTCATAGAGTTCGTGGAAGAATTGTTAGAGAACAAAAATGCATCAATGCGGCCTTTAGATGGTAGCTCCATAGCTGCTGTTCTGTCTCAGCTGAAACATGTGAACGAGTGGTTGGACGGGGTCCTATCGTCCCGAGAAGACCAAGATAACCAAAAAACAACGGAAAAGATTGAGCCGCTGAAACGCAAAATCTATGGGTTCGTAATCCACCATGTCGGTTCTACTTATGACAACTCTGCTCGTTCATGATTTTCATATTTGCCTCTTGTTAACACGTTTAATGATTTGGCAATACAATCGATTCTGCTCATGTTTTCACGATATCCTACGACTGTTAGAACATTATACTGTATGGTGAAACAAAAGGTTACAGCCACAGAGCTGTCAATTTATGAATGACTCCATTAGTTTTTTACAGAAACAGCTTCTTTTAACACACATAGCTAAAGATTTGTTTATTCATAGACTGCTTTGTGGACACATGTTGAACTGACCAGTGAATGAGAATCAGACCCTTAACTCTTCCACGTCCGTGCTCAATGGTTTAAAGAGAGCTTCCACCTCGTTTTCGTCTACCTCTTCAATGCTTGCCGGATTCCATTTTGGATTCTGCAAGAGAGAATGAGTTTCATCTGACTTGAGTTAAATACGGACAACATTTTGCCATAAACCAGCACTCAAAATTGGCCGGCACAGATATCACCTCATTATTCTCAATAAAGGGTAACAATATGAGAAATGAGCGATTCACTAACAGTATCACTTAAAGCTAAGCCAGAGATGAATAATGAACAGACCTGATCCTTGTCAATCAAAACTGCTCTGACGCCTTCAGCAAAATCACCACGCAAGGCAGCTCTCAGTGCGATGCGATATTCAGTTTTCATCACGCCATTAAGCTTCATGAAGGAAATAAATATAGGAGGTTAATATTTATCTTATTCTCCTAGAGGATGAACCATAACAGAATGCAAGAGTTGAAACTCACTGTTGCTAATTCGTTCTCAGCTTTACCCTTGGCACATGCTACATTCGAGAAGTAATTGTGTGTAAGGCAAAGCGAAAATGGTGCTCCTTTCTCTAAACCTTTGAGTGCCTCAGTAGCCCATTCTGCAACTGTATCCAAACATTCACAAGGGTAAGGCAGAAACTTTAGATTCATTTAGAAATCTTAAAGTATAGTTTCGAACTGAAACACAGATACTAAGGTCTAGGAGCATTACAATGCCCGTGGAAAATCATACCTGACAGCTCAGTGCTTTGCTGGCACTTTTTGAGCTCTTCTATTGTTTCCTTAACAGACTTATTTGAACTAAAGGCTGACTCTATTTGAGGCAACAGCAATTTGAGGTGGGCCTCAGATTCGGGATTGCCGCTGTATTTCGATAAAGTTGCTTGGATGTCTTGATTAAGATCGTCAGAACTGCATCACCGGCATGTATGAGTTCTATGAGAGATAAAACAGATAAATATATAGAAACACACATACAATTGTTGGTAAGAAAAGTTAGACAGAGTCCTTTTCTCCAACAGACATGTGAAAAAACGTTTTTGTGTGTGTGTGACGGAGAGATGAGAAAGGTGGTCAGGAAAGGCGTACAGGTCAGCTGACAAAATAGCTTCCTTTAATGAAGCTAGCTTTTCAGATGGTACATAATGTGTCCCAAGACCAATAAACAGTGCATCTGATGGCGTTGAGATCCTTTTTCCAGTCAAACCAAGATAAGCACCTGCACACATTTATGGCAAAAAAGTCGCATTGAGCGTAGTTGTTAAAGGTCTCAGGAATTTTTATTTTTTCAGCTTCTGAAAACAATAGAGGTCAACAATAGCCAATAAACAGCCTTCTGTCTACATGAATTATACTCTAAACAGAACTTCAAAGGATTTTATCTTCAATAAAGAATCATCATTTTTCACAAATGATTTGTAGCATTCTTGGATAGCAACCAACTAGGAACGACCTTTAACTGGCGTTGACCATTTTTTTTTACTCTTTTCAGTATATTATCATCTTAAAACTCTAGCCAGTTTAAGGATCTGCATATGAACATACCAACAGATCCTCCTCCAGGGCTATGAGCTGCTATATACGAAAACCCAACATCTGGGAACAAGCCGATACCATTTTCTGGCATGGCAAGAACCGTCCTCTGGAGAGTAAATAAATCATGGAAACGAGTCAAGAAAAGAACTGCAAGTACTACCTACACAAAAATGCAAAACCAAGTATTTATTTTGTACCTCTGTAATCACACGGTAGCGACCATGTCCAGAAAGACCAAGGCCAAATCCCATTGTTATACCATCCATTAATGAGATATATGGTTTTTTGTACCCAGCTATTGCACATATCAGGGTATATTCTGCTGTAAATACCTGAGGATGCAAAATATAAAAGTTGGAGACATCTACGCTTTCGGAGGTTAATGCTACAATAAAATATTAATAATTTGGAGGTGAATACTCAAAGAAGGGTTAAACCACGGAAAACAAAAGCAAAAGATTCAAGAGGGGCCTTAGAAAAACCCTGTTAATTATAGGGTCCCTTAATTATATTAGTACACGAATTAATCCTAACCAACTAAACACTTGTTCAATAGGGAGAATAGAATTGCTTTTTAACGATGAGCTCGTTTCTGGACTATACCATGCCACATTGTGACGAGTATTGTTTTTCTAAAGCGTGACCTGAAGTACTGAGGAGATTTCAGATAAATTTCAGTTTTTCTAGTCTTTCGTTTACGCAGACAGGCAACATATATAATGACGAATAATGACAAAGGGTAATGAGCGAACCTGGATTGTATCTAACAATCAATATTGTGATTATTTGCTTCACATTACCAGCACCAGTTACACTAAGACCATGGTTCGTACTGTTCTAGTCGTTTTCTTACCTAAAGACAGCTCCTACGATGCAAACTTTACCCATCCCAACAACAACAAATCCCGATATAACAAAGAATGCATCGCATAATTCTAGCATCTAATATATTTTAAGATCGACACGAGCAAGGAATGCTGCTGAATCATCTTTTGCAATTGATAAAATTTAGAAACCTTTTGCACTAGAGGTGTGTTTTTGTCCTTTTGGATTTCTGCAGCAACTCCTTTAATATCCATCCCTGCACCATTTATAACCGGTCACTCCAAAAAACATCTCAGACAGACAAAGAATATTGATTTTGGCAAATGAATCCAGAATGAATGTGACAAAGTGATGAGGCCAGATGCCACATAACTTTCCTGATATGATACATTATGGAGAGTAGCTTTCGCATATTTACCTGCACAAAAGGCCCGAGGTGTACTGCCTTCAATGATAACACATTTGACTCTAGGATCGGATTCCCATTCGTCAAGAAAGCTCTTGTACTTCAAATCCATATCTGTAACATTATAACCAATGCATGAAAATTTGATTTCTTTTAACAAAATTCGAAAAGGGTATCACAAAACTCAACAATTTTTTATATATCTGAGAGATGTAAATGAGTGTGATTCGCCAATTCGGAAAATGAAACAAACACATCAAAAGGGTACCTAGATTCATGGCGTTAAGAGCTTTGGTTCGATCGAGAGTGATGAGAGCGACACCATTGGGATAAACATTTCCTTTAACGAACTCTTCGCCGCTAGCTCCGGCCATCACTGAGAAGGTCCGACGATGAGAGATTGAGAATCTGAGGGTGTGATGATAATTCAATTTGGGGCAAATGATGCGAGTAGCCAAAGTTTTGATCATCGTCCTCGTGAATGGAGAATCGAATAATCAGTGACGATAATACTCTTATTCACTCAGTGGCTTCTCTTTACATTTGCCACATTCATTAAATCAACGTAAGGTTTGGGACTAGGCAACCACTTGTCAGTTCTTATCTTTACTATTTATTATTATTATTTTTGGTGTTTTTAAATTTTTAAAAATAATTCGTATTTTCAAAAAATTGATTTTAATTTTATTAAATCGGTTCTGAATTTAGACGATTTTAAAATTATTTTCATAATTTTTTTATTATAAATTATTTTCTACAGTTTTTATACTAATTTATATAAAAAAAGAACTATTTTCAAATAAATAAGAATTTTCTGGCCATTGCCTGTTCCCGCGTGTTCGGACGCACTTTTGATCATTGGTGTTGATCGACACCATCTTAGTGTCGATCGACACCCGACAGGAAACAGAGGTACATATTTCGAATCTTGGCCTTTTCGATAAATGCTTCTTTCTTTTCTCTCCTCGAGATTTTTACTCACTGAGACAGTGAAGTTTAAGTCTGGGGGAGGGAAATACTGATGTATTTTGCTTTGATTTGGTTTATTTGTTTTAATTCTACAAAAAAAAAAAATTATCGAGTCGTTTATTTGACTCAAAAATCGGTTTAAACTATGATCTACTGCTTGGTCTATTGGCTTGTGTCTTTTTCAGCTAAGTGACCATCANTTATCTATTACATTGTAATATCTATAAGTTACGTACTAGTATTACTCAAGTCTGGGGGAGAGTAGTGAATATTTATGTTCAAGCGTGAGTTTGTCAAGCATAGAATGGGAAGCGAGTCTAGAATTTTCAAAAGCATTGGGATCAGAAGAAGAGACAAGTTATGAAAATGGCATCGGTTTCGTAACAAGGTTGTGGGTTTATTTGGATGTTAAGGAAGCTTTTGGAGAAGTACAATGCGGTCTCATTCTAGATTAGTCGATCAAGTGTGTGGATTACTAAGCTGGCCAAGACCATTCCAATCTTCCAAGCAAGGTGAGTTTCATATTTTCAAA
>OVAP01007773.1:2599-16106 GCA_900406295.1 Aurinia saxatilis
GTGCATTTTAACAATAGTATAAACGCGTATAGATACAGCCTTAGTCATGACTCATGATGGAGTTGAATGTATCATAACATGGTCTTAAAAGTCATATAAAAAACAAAGGAAGGACGTCAGATATTGTTGAAGCAAGAAAAGCCATAAGAGAAAACGTGATTACGCATTAATGTCATCTCATGTGGTCTTGGAATCATCAATCATCAAAATTAGATGTATGGTCATTAGAAAAATGGTCCAGTCCAGCATTATTATTACATTTTCCATTGATTAAGGAGTCAATGTCCTAAGATCTCTTCCTTTTCTAATACAAAGTTTGATTTGAAATCATACGTACTATGTATTTATGTCTAGACCTATTAAAATCGTATGTTTATTTATGGACAAAAAAAAGAAATGATTGAAATGATGTCGATTAAAAGGAGGAAAACGAGGTGATTGTGTCTATAGTATAAGTAGTGAATAAGCGNGGACAAAAAAAAGAAATGATTGAAATGATGTCGATTAAAAGGAGGAAAACGAGGTGATTGTGTCTATAGTATAAGTAGTGAATAAGCGTTCTGAAATTAAATGAGTGGTATGTTTAGCTCTATATGGACTTATTCAAAATTTTATGGGTATTTTTTTATTGATTGTCTAGTATTTATTCTGTAGGAGAAACATTTCAGAAGAAGGNTCCAGCATTATTATTACATTTTCCATTGATTAAGGAGTCAATGTCCTAAGATCTCTTCCTTTTCTAATACAAAGTTTGATTTGAAATCATACGTACTATGTATTTATGTCTAGACCTATTAAAATCGTATGTTTATTTATGGACAAAAAAAAGAAATGATTGAAATGATGTCGATTAAAAGGAGGAAAACGAGGTGATTGTGTCTATAGTATAAGTAGTGAATAAGCGTTCTGAAATTAAATGAGTGGTATGTTTAGCTCTATATGGACTTATTCAAAAAAATTTGTGTATTTTTTATTTATTGTCTAGTATTTATTCTGTAGGAGAAACATTTCAGAAGAAGGCAGTATGTAATGATATAGTCATGAATTGATCAGAGAAATATATATTTTCTCATAATTAAATTGATGTCGCTAGGCCCAATCCTTTGCTGACCGATATGGGCCGAAAACCCATCAATGAGACGACACCGTATCGATATTCTCTTATCTCGTGCAAAACATAACAATCCAAAGAGGAACGATGCGCACCGATCTAAAACTTCCGATCATCGATCTTTCGTCGCCGGAGAAATCGTCCACTTCCGGACTGATTCGCAAGGTTCATCTTCTTCACCATACTTGTATAAAACTCGCGAGTGTGTCAGTTGATAGAAATGTCAGTGTTGTTTGATGAACAAAAATTAGGATGAATATTTTGAATTTTTAGGCATGTCTCGATCATGGATTCTTCTATCTGACGAATCATGGCGTTTCGGAAGAGTTAATGGAAGGAGTTTTGAGGGAGAGCAAAAGCTTGTTCTCTCTCCCTCTTGATGACAAGATGATGATGGCTCGCCTTGATTTTCGAGGTTACTCACCTTTATACGACGAGAACCTCAAGTCCTCCTCCACCTCTAAAGGTTTACTATCTCATCAAATTTTTGCTTTGATTTCTCTATTGAACTCTGTGTTTGATTATAGCTTCTTGTAACAGGTGATTCTAAGGAAATATTCACTTTTGGATCCTCACAAGGAGATTTGGGTCAACTTTACCCCAATAAGTGGCCTTCTCAAGGTTAAACTTCTTGGCTAATCTGTATTTCTTACATTGTTTTTGTTGATTGTCTGTCTTATGGTTTATAGAACGTTTGCCACATTGGAGACCCACCATGGAATGCTACTATAATAATATCATGTAAGTAGTATGATTACTTTCAATACTCCTTTGTTGAGTTAAAGCCAGGCTCAAGTTTATTCCCAATCAAATTCTCATACCCCGCTGTTAAGTAGTCGTGCTTACTCTAGTACTATAGATACTTCGACAACTAAGTATTAATTTTTTGTTTCCTTCTGGTATATTGGATTGTTATGGTTTTTGTTTAAATTGACTTTGTCGCTTTTCAAGGGATGTTGGCAGGAAAGTGCTTCGATTATTGGCTCTGGCATTAAATTTGGAAGAGAATTACTTTGAACAAATAGGAGCTTTCAACGATCAAGCAGCAGTTGTTCGCCTCTTACGGTATTCAGGTCTGTCGCCAAATTTTATTAGCATTTTGAGGATAGGTTTGATGGCAGACGAGTCATCAACCACCTGAATTCATCTGAAGAAGAAAAATGTACTGCTAGTCTCAGTATTATAACCTCAGATTTACTCTCTGTCACATTTCAGGGGAGCTGAATTCATCTGAAGAAGAAACATATGGGGCCGCTGCTCATTCAGATTTTGGAATGATAACTCTTCTGGCAACAGATGGAGTTCCAGGGCTTCAAGTATCATTTCGTAATTCCTAAAATTACTTATCAAATCGATACTTTCTTCTTCTTCTTTATTGATCTAACAATGTTTACATTCTAAAAGGTTTGCAGAGATAAAGATAAAGAGCCAAACGTTTGGGAAGATGTCCCTGGAATTAAAGGGTAAGTTATATGACCATAACAAATGCTTTCTGATTGACACTATTTATAGTCATTCCTACAACGTATGTCATATTTTGTGTAAAAACACAGTGCTTTGGTTGTCAACATTGGCGACCTAATGGAGAGGTGGACTAATGGCCTTTTTCGGTATGAAAGAAAAAAAGATCCACACTCTCAATTTATAGTTTCGTCGCTAGCATTATTTTGATTTCAGAGCTCTGGTTTTTGTTGTTTTTATAGCTCAACAATGCACAGAGTGGTGTCAGTGGGGAAAGAACGTTACTCGGTACGATGTAAATTGCTAGAAGTAGCCTCAGTTTCACTAATATCGTCATGATCCTAACGTAATAAATAAGTTAAATGTTGATCTAATAATCTTTTGATGAAGGTGGCTGTATTTGTCGATCCAGACCCAAACTGTGTTGTGGAGTGCTTGGAGAGCTGTTGTACTGAAACTTCTCCTCCCAGGTATGGTATATCACAAATTTTATAATAACTCTTTGAGTTTGATTGTTTTATCATATTAAGCTAGGGGGGCGTAAGCACCAATTTATAAGTCATTTGGTCTCTAACTGGATAATTTGTCATTTTGTTGTCTCAGGTTTTCACTAGTTCGGACTAGAGATTATTTCCACGAGCGATTCAGTCAAACTCTAAGTTCGTATTNCACCAATTTATAAGTCATTTGGTCTCTAACTGGATAATTTGTCATTTTGTTGTCTCAGGTTTTCACCAGTTCGGACTAGAGATTATTTCCACGAGCGATTCAGTCAAACTCTAAGTTCGTATTCCGGTTCTGGCTAAAATATATGAGACGCTCAAGGATCGTGAAACAAAGGATAATGTATTACTTTGGACCCAAAGAAAAAGTGGATGATGTATCACTGTGTTGTAACTATGTGTAGAATAATACTATGGATATATGGGCTCAGTCTGTACTGTGATAGTTTGATGAGCCCATTAAGGCCCAATATGTCTTTGAAATGATTTGCTACTATTATACTATACGAGTCGAATTAATCTGGGAAAGGCTAATCTAATGGATGAGACGTTGCTTTTACTTCCGGTCATTGATCTGTCATCGCCGGACAAAGCCTCCACCGCAAAATTGATTCGTCGGGTTCGTCTCTCTCTGTCTCTCTATTGATTGTAATTCTGGTCTGTAAGAGTAGAAAGAGCTTGCTTTTTTCTTCTGTGAGTGGCAATTGGATTTTCAGAATTCTCTGTGTTTCCATTTGGACTGATAGGTAAGTGATTATGAGATTAGTANTTCGTCTCTCTCTGTCTCTCTATTGATTGTAATTCTGGTCTGTAAGAGTAGAAAGAGCTTGCTTTTCTTCTTCTCTGTGAGTGGCAATTGGATTTTCAGAATTCTCTGTGTTTCCATTTGGACTGATAGGTAAGTGATTATGAGATTAGTAAGTAGGATTTCGTAGCATCAAGCAACGAAGATGGTTTTTTTTAGTTTGATCGCTCTACTTAGTGGTTACGAATACAATTCGAGTATCGAAATTTGCAAGTTTGGTCTGCGTCATGATTTTCAAAGGAACCCTTCTCTTGTCTCTATGCTGATAAACTGTTTATTCTTATGTTTTGTAAGGCATGTTTGGAACATGGATTCTTCTATGTCAAGAATCATGGGATTCCGGAAGAATTAATGGAAGGGGTTTTCAAGGAGAGCAAAGGCTTCTTTAATCTTCCTCTAGAGGAGAAGATGGCTTTACTTCGTCGTGACTTACTCGGTTACACTCCTTTGTATGCTGAGAAACTTGATCCGTCCTTGAGCGCCTTAGGTTTAATTCATGCCGTGATGTTATATCATTATTGCATGTGGTTGTTTTCTTTCTTATACAAAATGGTACTTCTTTCTTAGGTGATTCCAAGGAAAGCTTTTATTTTGGCTCTTTTGAAGGCTCTCTTGCGCAACGGTACCCAAGTCAATGGCCTTCTGAAGGTACTTTCTTACTACCTGTTTCATTTATGGGTTTTGTTCTCAGTCTCTTCGTTTGTATCTCTCACCGTTTCACGGGTTCTGTTTATGTGAAGATCTCTTGCCATCGTGGAGGCAGACCATGGAAAGTTACTACCGGAATGTACTGTAAGCACCTGCTCTTTTTGTCTTCTTTCCGCTAAGTGAATCATATACATACCCAGCCGAGAGTACGATTCACGATTTTGGGTGCCCATGTGTTCTTGAAATACCTTCTTTTCAACTTCTAACTGTAAAGGAAGTCATGCTATTTCATGAGTATTTTCTCCTTTTTCCTTCCAAATTATTTTCTGGATCAACTTGCTATTTATTTTTGATATGTTGCTTTGCTGCTTTAAGGTTTGCCGGTAGAAAATTGTTGGGCTTGATTGCCTTGGCATTGGATTTAGATGAGGACTTCTTTGAACGAGTTGGAGCTTTAAATGATCCTGCAGCAGTTGTTCGCCTCTTACGCTATCCAGGTATATATGCATGTTTGATTCTGGTAAAGTTAATATTAATCTTAATGAAACGTACTAAGAATAAGATCATCACATATTTACCTAAACATATGTAGTTTAATCAATGTTACAGAACATCTGAGCTAGCTTCTTGTGGTTATAGGTGAAGTTATTTCAACAGCCGTAGAAACATATGGTGCCTCGGCTCACTCTGATTACGGAATGGTGACACTACTTGCCACTGATGGAGTCCCAGGACTTCAGGTAAATATGTATTAATTTCTCGTGTAATTCTCATCATACGATCTTCTCCTTTAGTAACCTTATGTTCTTTTGCGCACGAAGATTTGTAGAGACAAATCAAAAGAACCACTCATTTGGGAAGATGTCCCTGTGATCAGAGGGTAAGTAAGTCTAGCTTGTAGTAGCTGGAGTTCCAAGGTTTGTCGATTAGGAGCTGTTGAATGAAAATTCAGGGACTTTGTGTAAACGCAGGGTATTTGTTGTCAACATTGGTGATCTGATGGAGAGATGGACCAATGGACTCTTCAGGTAAGCTCTAAATTCAGTTTTAGTTTAGTAGTGAGTTTAGTTTCTGAGCTTTGAATGAAAAAAAAAAACATGTCGGGTACATGGGTTTAGGTCTACATTGCACAGAGTAATGGCGGTCGGGAAAGAACGTTACTCGGTAACTGTCTTTTTGTCTCTCTAATGTCTAAACAAATTGATAAAGGTTTTGGGTAAAAGTACTTAATTTAAGAAGAGGTTAACTTGTGTAGGTGGCGTTCTTCCTAGATCCCAATCCAGATTGTAAAGTGGAATGCTTGGAGAGTTGTTGCAGCGAAACTTGCCTCCCAAGGTATATATGACTATGAGGAAGAATACTCGTGTTAAAACTCAGTCCTGGGCAGGGTTTAGGGGCTAAATTGCACATGTATTTTAACTTTTGGTTCCAAAAATTTGAGTAGGTTTCTCGTAATTACTCTGTTTTTGTCGGTGTAGATTCCCGCCAATTCTTGCCGGCGACTACCTTAAGGAGCGTTTCAGGCTAACGTACGGCACTTCTTAGTCCATGTAACACACACTGTTATTGTGTTATTTAGACGAAATGTAAAATGCTTGTAAAAATTGTTTTTGAATATCAAAATATAAGTTTGATTTGTCTTTCTTTAAATAATTAGTCAACGATAAAGACTGGAAAGCTGTGGAAGAAAAAGAGTTTACGTAGTTGGACCATACTAACATGTGGCAGATTTTCTTTGGTTTCATCGTGACAATTTTTTGTAAAATTTCTGTCTTGTACAATTATATAAATACAGACCAATAATATAGGTGCCTAATTTTTTTGGACGGCACTACAATTATATTATTTTATAAACAACTTTGATGGGAAACAAATTTTTTACCAATTACTGGAGTTGACAAGCAATTAGTATTGCAAAAATTCGTTACATTTGATACTTAGTAAGTGTTTTTTCTTTCTGAAATTGCGCATAAGGCAAGTAAGGCAACTATACATAAAACTGTATATCTTGTAACATAAAAGAAAACAAAACATTATCTTATCTCTAGCTTATCCTCTTTCATCACCATGCTTCAGATGCATGCATATATATTAATTATATTTCTTACAGCCGAAGATTTTACAAATGATTACACGTCTGAAATTACGAATGTTATCTTTGTGTACACAATTACAACACACAATTTGGTGTGGAAACATGTATATTCCATAAGTAGAATATTGATTCAATCCATTGATAGGCAAAGAAATAATATAATTTGGAAAACAATCCAAAATTCATGCATTTTCACACGTGGGTTTTTGTAGATGTCTATACTAGGACCTTGACTGGATCTGAGATAAACCTGGATTATCTCAATTAAAAGTTAAAAAAACAAAAAGAGGAAATCTTTTTTTTTTTTTTGGTTTCTAAAAATTCCAACTACTTCTTGTCTGTGCAATTGGGCTCTCTGTGTATTTATTTGAGAGAGAAGAAGAAGAAGAAATCATTAGAGCTAAGTTTGAGAATAATCATAATCATGGAGGCAGTTGATCATCTTGCTGATGAGAGGAACAAGGCTGAGTTTGACGTCGACTCGATGAAGATCGTCTGGGCTGGTTCTCGTCACGCTTTCGAGGTTTCCGATCGAATTGCTCGCCTCGTCGCCTCCGATCCGGTCTCGATTTCTCTCTATTCCCATATTTTGATTTCGATTTTTGAGTTTTTCAGAAATGGAGATTAGGATTAGGGATTCGGATTTTTTGAATTTTGGTGGTGTTGTATTTTTGTAGGTTTTTATGAAGAGTAATAGAGGTTTGTTGACTAGGAAGGAACTGTTTAAGAGCACTTTGAAGAAATGTGCTCATGCCTTGAAGAGGATTGTTGAGCTTCGTCTCACTGGTATCATTTTGTTTCCATTGATGCTTTCTGTTTTTTGAGTTGTGAAATTTCTTATTTTCCATATTCTTTTTGTTGGTTTATAGAGGAAGAAGCAGGTAAGTTGAGGTTCTTTGTGGATCAGCCTGCCTATGTGGATCTTCACTGGGTACTTACTTTGCCTCGTTTATCAATAGTTATAGCTTTTTTGGAAGAGGCCGCTTTTTTTTTCTTATTCTTTGATTGCTTGTCTTGTCTAGGGAATGTTTGTGCCTGCTATTAAGGGCCAGGGCACTGAGGAGCAGCAGAAGAAATGGTTGACGTTAGCCAATAAGATGCAGATTATTGGGTGTTATGCACAAACTGAGCTTGGTCATGGCTCTAATGTTCAAGGCCTTGAGACTACTGCTACTTTCGATCCCAAGACTGATGAGTTTGTCATTCACAGTCCAACTCAGACGTCATCCAAAGTAAGTTAACCAACAAGCCCTTTTCGTTTAAGTATATGCACACACTCTGCCCGTTGTGTAAGATTTTTATCTGTCTTGATTGTTGAATAGTGGTGGCCTGGTGGCTTGGGAAAAGTTTCCACCCATGCTGTTGTTTACGCTCGTCTTATCACTGCCGGTAAAGACTACGGTGTCCATGGTAAGTAGTGGGAAAATTTTCCTGGCGTTTTTTTGTTTGATTTTTTGGTGCTCTGGTATTGATTGCTTAAACTTCCGCTTCCAGGATTCATCGTGCAACTGCGCAGCTTAGAAGATCATTCTCCGCTTCCCAACATAACCATTGGTGATATCGGGACAAAGATGGGGAATGGGGCATACAATTCAATGGACAACGGTTTTCTTATGTTTGATCATGTTCGCATTCCAAGAGATCAGATGCTCATGAGGTACTCTCTCTTAGCCTTTGTGGTCTGATATGAATAAGCACTCACGATGTACTGATAGTCCCAGAGGAAAATCCTCATGCTTACAAACGAGCTTATGGTTCTGCATTTTTCTCCTCTTTCGAAACATTTCAGGCTGTCAAAAGTTACAAGGGAGGGAAAATATGTGCCATCGGATGTTCCAAAACAGCTGGTGTATGGTACTATGGTGTATGTGAGACAAACGATTGTTGCTGATGCTTCCAATGCATTGTCTCGAGCAGTTTGCATCGCTACTAGGTACAGTGCAGTGAGAAGGCAGTTTGGCGGACGTAAAGGTAGCATTGAAACACAGGTACTCGTTCAATACCCTTTTCAGAATTATGGATACTCATGGTTGCGTGTACACCTATTTTTAGTTTGAAGANTACTCGTTCAATACCCTTTTCAGAATCATGGATACTCATGGTTGCGTGTACACCTATTTTTAGTTTGAAGAGCTTTACCTGTTAGAATATTTTTCTGATTTCTGCAAAAAAAATTACTAAGCGTGCTGGATTATTTTTGTCGACTTGGTTGTGTGGAGTCTTTTTACCCTCATTAGTTTTTTGGTGGATATTATGATGGTTAGAAAGGGAACGTAATACATTTCTGCATGTTGTATTCACAGGTGATTGATTACAAAACTCAGCAGAACAGGCTGTTTCCTCTGCTGGCATCTGCTTATGCATTTCGATTTGTTGGGGAGTGGCTGAAATGGCTGTACACGGATGTAACTGAAAGACTGCAGGCCAGTGATTTCGCAACATTGCCTGAGGCTCATGCATGCACTGCAGGATTAAAGTCTCTCACCACCACAGCCACTGCGGTATGTTCCTGAGCTGACCCTTTATGCTCACTAGCCTACACTGATCGGTTTCATTTCTATATGCGTCTGACCGCTCACATGTTAGGGAAATGTTTCCTTCTTGACGTGGTCTTGGAGGTGTCTTTAGACTTGAAACTAGCTTACACTTACTGTTGGGTGCAGGATGGCATTGAAGAATGTCGTAAGTTGTGTGGTGGACATGGCTACTTGTGGTGCAGTGGGCTCCCCGAGCTGTTTGCTGTTTATGTCCCGGCCTGCACATACGAAGGAGACAATGTTGTGCTGCAATTACAGGTACTTTTGGGCTGTGAGTATTATACTCTTTTAGATATGATTTTTTTTTCTCTTCCGAGGTATTTCTGAGTTTTAATTGTTCACATTTCTTTGGATATTGTGATCTGAATTTGTTTTTCGGGTTGATATGGAAAACATTTTTAACTGCTTTTCTGTTCAATACGTTTCTTAAACTTTTCAAGCAATAAGGAAGGCTTTAAATCCTTTGTCNATACGTTTCTTAAACTTTTCAAGCAATAAGGAAGGCTTTAAATCCTTTGTCATTCACATTTTTGTTCAAAATTACTGTGATAGGTTGCTAGATTTCTCATGAAGACAGTCTCCCAGCTGGCTTCTGGGAAGGCTCCTGTTGGGACAACTGCTTATATGGCCCGGGCAGAACATCTCTTGCAATGTCGGTCTAGTGTTCAAAAGGGTGAGTTTCCAGCCTTTATGTGTTTTCAACTTCGTCCTACTAAATTAAACTAATGATCTTTCCTCAGTATGATCCCCGAGTTAATGATGAAGTTGGTTTTATTCATTTGGTATGTAGCTGAGGATTGGGTAAACCCTGCTGTTGTACTGGAAGCTTTTGAAGCAAGAGCTCTGAGAATGGCTGTTACTTGTGCCAAAAATCTCAGCAAGTATGAGAGTCAAGAACAAGGTACTCTTCTTACTATAAATATGATTTCTGGAAGCAAAGCTCCAAATTTCTAAGCAAATCCCACAATTTGCCGCCATGTCAAATTCTAAGCCAACACAAAGCTGTAAACTGTTTTTCTCACAAATTCCCTCCTGTCTGCAGGATTTGCAGAGCTCTTGGCTGATCTGGTTGAGGCCGCTATTGCTCATTGCCAATTGATTGTTGTTTCCAAGTAAGCTTCCTTTTCACCATTCAACATTAATTCGTCAGAGATTCTCTTGAGTCAGCTCCTGAATTTCGCCAACTCTGTCTCTGTTAGGTTCATAGCGAAGCTAGAGCAAGATATTGAAGGCAAAGGAGTGAAGAAACAGCTGACTAATTTGTGTTACATTTACGCTCTCTATCTCCTCCACAAACACCTCGGTGATTTCCTCACCACCAACGCAATCACTCCCAAGCAAGCCTCTCTTGCCAACGACCAACTCCGTTCCTTATACTCTCAGGTACTTTCTCGCTTGCTTTCTCTGCATTTGGTTCCTTGTAAAAGCTGAGCATTAACACTCTTATGTTCCTTCTTTCAGCTCCGTCCTAATGCGGTCGCTCTCGTGGATTCCTTCAATTACACTGACCATTACTTGAACTCGGTGCTGGGCCGGTACGACGGTAATGTGTACCCAAAACTGTATGAGGAGGCATGGAAGGATCCATTGAATGACTCGGTGGTTCCAGATGGGTACAATGAATACATTCGACCTGTGCTTAAGCAGCAACTTCGCAATGCCAGGCTCTGAAGACTTTGCTTTGGTTGATCAGACATCTGACTTGCTTCTTCTTCTTCTTATCTGCTTTCATTATCGCTTCGAATAAATTCGCCAGTTCATAAAAACTTGGTGATACCCTTATTTATTATATGCATCAGTGTTGTAGCCAATTCTACCGTCATTATACATGGTGAAATTCTAGTACTATTGTTAGTCTTAAAAGGGAACATTAATAAATTGATCGTCTCTTTCTAGTTTCTGCTAGGAGACATATATGTTGGGATTTTTGTAATCTTCGTATATAGTCCAATTATTTGAGTTGAGGTTATTGGTGCGATACTATTTGCACCATTTNTCAAATGAAATGATTTTTCAACGTTCTTTTCAAAGAAAAGCTCGACATCGATCTTTTATGAAGAAGCCCCGTTGATAAATTTCTCGGATTATATGGTTTCTTAACCGCAAGTTAAGATTTGATCTAAGATTGTTTGTTAACAAAGAANTAGATGAAATGATTTTTCAACATTCTTTTCAAATAAAAGCTCGACATCGATCTTTTATGAAGAAGCCCCGTTGATAAATTTCTCGGTTGTCACTCTTTGGCAAAGATTATATGGTTTCTTAACCGCAAGTTAAGATTTGATCTAAGATTGTTTGTTAACAAAGAAGAAAGAAAAGTTGGTTCTTTTGCTACTTCATAATTTACCTACAAATAACTTTTACCTACGAAGAAAAAATGTTTTTTTTCAGCATCAACCTTTAACACAAGTTTGCTTAAACATGGAGGTGTAGTTTTCAGGATTGTGCTTCGTTTCAATTAGCATCTTTTCCCGACATAAAACTTCCACACCTTTATATTTATTAAGCTATTAATAACCGAATTAGGTGGGTGAATTAATGTAGTGCAAAATAATGTTTTAGTTGTAGTCTTCTTTATCAACCAACCGTTTTAGAAAACAAAAACAATTTGGTGACCGCAAAAAAAGAAAAAAAGAAAGAAAAATTCTAATGGTTAGTACTGAATAGTTATAATGTATAGTAACTAGGACGTCCAAACTAAATTTGCTTTTCTTATATATTCGCCATCATCAGCCTAATTTGACTTTTTACATATTAACATACATACAGTTGTAAGAGCACATAATATAGTATAAGTGTTTGTTTGTAACCTATGTATGATTTGTTTGTTTGACGTCACTTAAGTAGTTTAGATTATCATTCCACTCTTGAAAATATATATATCGCGAGTGCTTCCATTTCTATGAAGTATAATGGCGATAGACTCTATCTTGAACTATTTAGCTTCAAAAACCAAAAGGGTATAAACTTTTCTTTTAAACAAATATCATTGGTTGGAACATAACAAAACCTGGAGATTTCAATAGAATTCACACATATTTCCAAAATATAGAGTCGCAATACAAATTCTACAATACCAGAAATAATTACAATCCATTTCGTCTCTCGTTTACTACTTACTAAATATCATCACTAATTAAGTCTTTTCGTGTATGTAAAACTTGTTTTTTTTAATAATTATGACCCCACGATAAAAACAAATACGTAACTTGCTCCCTCTAAACTAAGATGTATACATTTTCAACATCATACTTTGTACATATACACATGTCGTCTTGCGTACGTGCGTCCTCTATATCATTCTTCTACTCAATTTCTTTACTAAAATACGCTTCTTCCTTAATATTTAAAACATAAAAATTAACTTCCACAATTATTAATATTGGCAAATGTCCAATTGCAAAGCATTGTTCCTCGATTGTTTATACACTTTTAACAAAACGTCTAATTACAAATTAATATTGTTTTATTGACGGTTGTTGAATACTAATGTTCCATATAGTTACGTATGTTCATACTTCATACGTTTTAAATATATATATATATATATGTTACAGGCTTGCCTGTACTATAATACTAAATTAATGAGCTATGACTTAAGAGATTTTAGAAAAGTGGATGTAATTAAGATGTATTAATTCATTGATGCGTATCGTTTGTCTATATCAAACTAAATCCAAGTTAAAAACGTGTGGCATCTTTGTAGGCGGACATGAGTCATGGTCGGGGGCAACGAAGAAATAACATTTCCGGGAAAAAACAAAACAAAGATCATTATGGAAATCAAAGAAATGGTAAAAGCCAAAACTTAAATAAAATAAGGCCCACAACTTAATATAATTTTCCTAATATTTACTGTNCAGGCGGACATGAGTCATGCATGGTCGGGGGCAACGAAGAAATAACATTTCCGGGAAAAAACAAAACAAAGATCATTATGGAAATCAAAGAAATGGTAAAAGCCAAAACTTAAATAANGATCATTATGGAAATCAAAGAAATGGTAAAAGCCAAAACTTAAATAAAATAAGGCCCACAACTTAATATAATTTTCCTAATATTTACTGTACGTGTTATAATGTCTACACAGGGAAAAATGGATCTGGAGTTTATTATACCCACACACGCAGAAAATAGTTGATCTACTACTCTGATAATAGATATTTTATAGAGTTTAATGATGTGATGGCCAAAGCACATTTCAGAAATTCCTACATATACTTTTGTGGAGATTCAAAGATTAGTTTTATATTCACTTCAAAACAAAATTAGGCTCTGAAATAGAGATATGCGGATAGGGAAGACTTTTTTGGCGCCGAGCAGGTCAAACTTGAGCAATTTTTTTTT
>OVAP01007775.1:0-10452 GCA_900406295.1 Aurinia saxatilis
TAGAGGAAGAATTAAAGGTTCAACCTAAATCTACCATATGGTTATCAATTTTTGTGGTATTTTTGGAACTTTAAAACTTTTAGTGGTATTCTTGTAAAATAAAACTGAAGAGTAACTTATCCAGATTCTCATTAACTTACGTACCCCGTAGTTTTAAATCCAAAGCAGATGCTCTAGCACGCAGTGTTAGGATTCAGTCGCAGGATATTAGCTATGTTAATGTTGTACCACCGGCTTGGATTTTTCATCTGGTTTAAATTTTTATAAAAACTGTTGACAAAAAAAAAATAAAAAAACCTTTTAGTGGTATTTTTGTAAAATAAAATTTGAATGGTATTTTTGAAACTACCACTTCAAATGATAGTATTTTTTGAAAAAAAAAAATTTTATTTTCTGATCATTTAGATTTATTCGTATTCATATTGAACGCTTCGACTTTATATACTAAGATGACAATTGTTTGAACCCTTGACTTTATAGAGCCACACACATATTTATAAAAGTTTTAGGATTTTTTAACACAAACTTTTCAACAGTTCTTAATTATATAAAAAAATTCAGTATTTATTATCTTCTATCTATTTTATTCATTTTATATTTTTGTCTCAGTAGCTCGAATAATTAGGCATGGAATAATATTTTCAGTTAAGGTTTTTATATTATTCTAATTTCATAAAATATTTACGGCTATCTATGATAATTTTTAGGGGGTGGTATTGAATGACAAAATTTAATTGAATATAAAGTTTCTTTTAAATTTCAGTGTTATTTGATGTCATTTTATCAATTCTTTTAAATTCTAGTGTTATTCAATATACTCCCTTCGTTTCTTAAAGAGTGTCGTTTTAGACTTAATTTTTTGTTTCACAAAGAGTGTCGTTTTCATTTTCCAATATAACTTTTAATACTAAATACCAAATTTAACCTCAAAACAAAGAAGAATATCAACAATCAACTTATTTTTTAGGGGCATAATAGAACTTTTAATATGTTTTATTAATTTGTGTGTAAAGAGTCAAAACGACACTCTTTAAGAAACAAAGGGAGTATCATTTTATCAATTCTTTTTAAATTCTAGTATTATTCAATATTTTGTTGCTCTAATAGATCATGTAATTATAAAGTAATTTAAAAGAAAGTTCAACAAAAATTGTGAAAAATCAATTCCTAGCTTTTTATCTCTGAATTCTTTAAGTCTCATAAATTCTTCTAAAATCAATTATTGGATAGCACCCCTCTTATAATTTGTATGCAGTTAATGGATTGTATCTATTTATTTTATTGTCGAATCGGTTCAATTAATGGTTGTATTCATTGTCTTTATTGTCCACATCCAAAATTTCTTCTTTACAGCTTACTGTATCACAAATCTAAACATTAATCCCAAAATTAAAATCGAAGGATTAAAATATAAATTATACTAAGGGATTGGATGCTTTGTGTTCCAGGTTTCGAACCACCTTTAATATGTAAGATTATTTTTTAAATCGGAATTTTTAAAGAATTCCGGATACTCGAGAAGACCATGAGCGAAAGACTCAAAACTCCTATCAATTTATCAAAAAAGAATATATATATATATATATATATATATAAACTATAAATTCAAAATAGTAAACACATACCATTTATCAGTGTTGGGATGGTACTATGAAATATATGTACGGTAATAACAATCAACAGTAAAATTATGTCATCAGTAGACATTCGTTATCTCTCTTTCTATTTAATGTTTTTTTTTCTTACTTTATTGGATATTTTTATCTATGGAATACTAATTTGTAGTAATTAATTCTATAATTTTAACCAAGACTTATAGTATAGTGGTTGAGCTAATATCGCTACTGTGTCATTCTATGGATTCGAACCCAATATAATATAAATTGCGAACAAAACAAAAAACTCTATAAAAAAATCATCTTGGCAAATGAGTAAACAAAAAAGTTGGACTCTGTAAACTAGGCCTACTATAAACTTGAGGCAGCCATGTGAATTTTGTATTTTCTCAATCACCATTCTTGTTCCTATCCTCCTCGATTATGAGTTGTTTAACTTTTGATTGTGTTCTGCATTATATAAACGAGGTTCCTGCTCTATATAGTGTAACTTTCTTTCTATAATTTTCATAAAAATAAATGGCTCACCTAACGCTGACAAAGTGACAAGACAACGCCCTCTTAATAAGCTTACATCACGAAGAAAAGCGGCTTTTTATTTATACATAATATCTATATATGTATATATCATGTATGGTTAAATCAGTTTTTTTTTTCTTTGGAAAACACTCAAAATAAATTACGAGATTTCCAGTTGTACTTGTTGAGTTCTACTATATATAGCCGGTGAAAGTGCTTTTCATTTATGTGCATTTTTTCACATTTATCATCGAGATGATGATCAGATATAGATTTTTCAAAGTCTAATATATATATAATTGTTGTGTGGTGTGAAACTTTGACTGGTCATTATTGTACATAGACATAGTAGAGTATTATTTTCTTGGTAAACATTACAAAAGCAAGGTTACAAGAAGAATGGGCGAAACTGAAAGTGAGAAAATAGAGGTAACACCTCAATAAATATATATGGAACGAACAATCCCTACTACTTATGAACAGTCAATTGGTGGGAGATGGAAGAGCGTCGAAGATTAGTGTCTGATATTACTAGTATTTATTGGTTTCATTGATTGTGTATTTATTATGAAAATGGTATATTTTCGGCTCGTGTCAATAAAAAAGGGTGGACCAAGTATAGGTGGTTTCATTGAAGAAAATAGCCCAGACACTTGCTACGTAGATATGTTCGATAGCACAGGCTTCACATATCCCAGTCTTCCAGTTTTTTGGTATCATAACCTTTTAATGTGATTGCGATCAAAATCTTATTTTTGTCTTCATGTCATCGATATTAAATCAACAGTGCATAACATCGTCTACTTTTTCAACACTACTTAATAACATATTACCTATAAATCGATCCCCGAACGATGATATGCGTAACCTAGACAAATTATCTAGATTTGATAGCCGGTGTTTCAATATTGAAATTTGTCACGACCTTGGATGTTAGAATATATTACATACTTCTTATGGATACCTAATCTCAGAAAAAATGATAACGTGGAACTCATGCAAATATTTTGCTAATATAATACATTATTTTTGAAAAAGAAAACATAAAAAATTATTAAGTAATTTAATTTTTTTTTGTCACCACATTAACAATTATGTCTATCAATCAACTTTTGTCAATTTTAAAAAGTTGAAATAGTAAAAGCGGATATGACAGCCTAATCCTTTTGTCAACAAAACCTTTCTTCATTTCTTTTCTACAATATTCAGTTTGCGATAAGGAAAATTACTCTCTTTTAAAATGTAAAGTGAGTAGGCTCAAGGTCTAAGAGTAAACTCTTATCACTAGAAACAACTTAATTTTTATTAGAAAATTTAGTCGATATGCTACTTGACGGCTATACTGAATCACCAAAGAACTTAAAATTTTTTACTGGAATTATACCTTCTAAAAACTTTGAAAACCAAAATAATTAAGAAATGACATTTAAAAAGTGATAAAATGGTGGAAAAAATGGAGTTGAACACATATATTTATGGGGTCAATTAGTAATATTGAATATCCTTTCACTAATTTCAATTAGAAACACTCTATCACATTATTAACATCTTCATATTAAGTATATCACATGAATCTCTAAATTCTACGCAAATTGGACACTCCATTCATTCTAAAAGATTATTCCACTAATATAAGTTTTTGAAAGATGACTAATAGAAGTTTGGATCACCACACATGTTATATATAAAAAAAAATGTAAAGCAGCCTACTTCATAAGCGGATTTATTGACATTGTAAGCTGCTATTGTTGAACCCATTTTTTTTCTTTTTAGAAATGATTGATTGATGGTGTTCTTAACTGCAAGGAAAGTTGCATTATTGACAACCCATTCCTTTCTGAAACTGAAAAGCATATATTAGCCAGAAGCGATTTGTAGGTCACTAGAACATTACCATAGAACTGATCTGATTTATTTATTTATGTACTTATTTAATTGTTTGCTGTGGTGTGCAATTGGGTATTTAAGAATGACCATGAAACGTAGGTTAAGGACCATTTTGCGTAGCCACTGACGATGGTCCTACTTACATAAAACATATATAATTAATTATATACAGAGTATAGGTGGAGTAGGTCCAATCAGTCGTCAAAAAGATAATGTGCATGATTCATGATCAGAATGCGATGGTTTTTGCATGAATCATGGTTTATGATGTTAATATATCTAGCATAATCACTATTATATATCTACACAGTATTTATTATACCAAACGGTATTACAGAAAAAATCATTAAATTCTACCTCAGTAATTAGCATGATCGGATTCATTTTTAAAAAAGTTTTTTTTTTTTTTCATTTTTAAAAAAGTTTTTTTTATATTCCTAAAACTCAGCTAAAGCTTATGTACATTCTCCAATGGATTTCTCTATAATAGAATTGGATTTTGTCCAATGTTCCATTTTTTTTACTCCAAAAAATAGTTTTAAATATATTTTTTCTTTTATATTCATATTTAAAAATAGATTTTATCAATAATATGACGAAATGACCCATTCATGTTTATATATATATAGAGAAACCTCGGCCGTTGCGCGAAATGGTTTGTTTGAAGACTATATAAATTAAAAATATATAAAACAACTTATTAAAAAAAAATCTTATTATTATGTATAAAATGGTGTATAGATTGGAAAGAATAAAAAAAATAGGTATTCATACTATTTGAATAAATGTTAAGATGAAACATGTGTTACTAAACTAAGATATGTCTTTGTTAAAGTTTCAAAAAGTTTTTCATAATAATAATGCCTTCTTGTGGATGCTATTTAATGACTTTGATATCTTAACGTATTATTTTGTTTAATCTCTTCAAATTTTGAAAAACAATTTAACATCAAAATACATAATTGAGTTAATTTAATATTTATGAATTGTATAGTATATAATCATAATGTTTGAATCTTCAAGGAAATGTTCTTGTATCATACATATATTTTATATTGTTCATACATATATTTTATATTGTTCATGAATATATTTTTTGTATTATATCATTGTTTATAACTTTATATTCTAAACACATCATATATCATTAGAGCTATGTTTTTAATTTTTTACAGTTCCGGTTCTCTCATTTGATAAAAATACATATGTATTACTTCCAACATATGTTGTTAGTTATGTTTTCTCATCCACATTAATCACATCATTCTGTTTAATTGTGATTATAATTTTATTTGAAATGCATATTTTTATAGTATAATAATTTAGATTTTTTCGAAGAAAATGTTGAGAATGACGAGTCATATATTTTTTATACGGCGACACTTTTTTCTTGGGATAAGATATGCTTGAAAATTTTATCAAAATAGAAGAAAATTCTAACAGAGACATTCTTTTTTTTTTTTTTTGCTTTGGTTATACAGGTTTTTTAGAGTCGAAAAACTTAACATATAACTATTATTTTTATTGTTGCTTTCTAATATTAGTTTTTTTGTCTGTTATTTATTTTTTGTGAGAGAAACTCAAACTTAATTTTTGGTTTTATTTGAGAAAAGATATATTAGAGAAAATATTGATGTTGACAAACAAAAGTGTTGTTTAATAAAAAAAAGTTACATAAAATTATACGCGGTTAATTGTTAAACCACAATAATTGTGAGAAAAATGAAACATTAGACTAGCAAATTTAATGTAAATTTAATTTTAAATACTTTAAATAGCTGAAAATAAATGAAAAATGATTTAATTGTAAAAAAAACAAAAAAATATTAAATTTTAGTATTAGTTGTAGATGACGCATGACAGTTGTGAGGGGATCCCTTCTATATTATAAAAAATTTTATTAGCCTACTCTTATTCAATTGATTAATTTTTAAATCTCATTATAGTTAGTTATATTCAACTTTACAATATCTTACTTTTTAAGATTGTTGTGAATTTCAATTAATATGAAATTCGAGAATCAAACTGTTGTTAATTTTTTTTATCAACCACACATTAAATATATCAAGGCATTCCAACAAAGTTGGGAGCCCAGAAAGGCGGGTAATTGTTTACATAATCAAATTCTAATGATCTAGTGCGCCGATCGGGCTAGACAGTCCGTTCTTGTGTTTGTCGTACGTCGAATATAGGTTAGGGAGAAGGAGGGGAATCTTTCTTTAAGATCACCAAACACATCTAACAGGATATCAAAATCTGGCCAATCTTGCGGTACTTGAATAATTCTCGGCCATTCCAGGCCGTCGGTCTGAAAAGAGGAACACAGTAGATTTAGCTCGAGTAAAGTTTACATCGCCTTTAAAAGAGCTTCAAACTCCGAGTGGAAAGGGGAAATGCTTCTTCGGGTACCATGACCCCCAAGGAGTAAAACATGTTTGCCGTGGCAATATAGTCATCCTAATCCGGAGGTATTTCCGAATTAGACCATGAACCATCAACGTGACAATACGTACATGTCTCATGTGGAGCCTTATCAAGTATCTCTGATTGGTGAGGAAGTTCAAGAAGTTGGGCTCCCTTCCAAGTCGACTATCCTCGTTCCACCATTTTTATGACTTCCGTAGTATCAAATTCCGCTCCTCGAAAGACCTTGTTGTTCCTTGATTTCCAAATAAACAGAGAATCCAAGGGTAACCATCCTTATTATCTCCCCAACTTGCTTCACTATCATGAATTTCAGGGAGGCGCCAAAATAAGTAATCTAAATTCCCATAAACTGAGCAACCCGGGAACGAATTGCTATTCTCTGAAAATTTAGCCAATTCCTAGATTTTACGTGCCCACGGACATTCAAATAAAGCATGGTTGACCGTTTCGTCCACCTACCCACACCTCGGACAGCTTGAATCCAAACATATGCCTCGCTCCCGCAACCGGGCCAATACTGCCATAGAGCCAGTGAGCATTTGCCTATAAAAATGTTTCAGCTTAGCCGGACAGCGGAGCTGCTAGGCGTGAGCCGTTAAACATGTAACACTAGGCTCCTGAATATATGGAATAGCCTCCATCTGGCTCATTGAGTGAGCCAACTCATATCCTGATATAACTGTATAATTGCCAGACTTGGTAAAATGCCATAAGATTCTATCCCGACGAAACTGCGGCCGAAGCATTATACCTCTCATTAATTGGATGTCATCGGGATCCATTAATTGATATAATAGCGGGATATTCCAATCCCTGCCATCTGGTGTTTTTAGTTGGTGAACTAATAAGTCCTGATAGTACTCCTTTACCGGACCATGGGCCGGTCGGGGAATGTCACTGGGGAATGATATTTTAGGAATCACCGACAACATTATTGTTCAAGTAGGTAGTGCCTTTATTCCTACTGATTTCCTCATCATGAACAGTGAACTAAAGGTTGAAGCAACAATGCTACGTACGTGGTAGACCATTCTTGTGTTCCGCAGGTGCAGTGATCAACATGGAAGAGGGAAGTGTGTGCCTAAAGCTTGTTGATGACACGATCCATTACCCGGTAAATATCAAAGTATTAGCACATTCACCAGTAAGGAGGAAGTTGTTCCAAGAAAATCCAAGACCCGAGAAGAAGCCAAAGCTGAGTGAAGAGGAACCTCAACCATCATAACACCCACCGGAGGACTAAAAACCTCTGACCATGTCGAGCTAACTAACTTTCAACAGAAGCGCATAATGGGAGGCAACCCACTGGTACGTCTTAGATTAAGTTTCCACGAGGATGCAAAATCGATCGACTGCCTTAGCAGCATTCGATTGATCGCCTGCAGTTCATAAGCTTCATTTCACTATTTAAATGGAGATCCAGAGGCCACTGATTTTAATCAACTGGTGATCCAGGAGAATGGTGCGCGCTTCAACACTAATCGAAAAAGAGTAAAAAATCAGGAGAATCACATTGTGATTCGATCGATTGATGACTGTATCGATCGATGAAGACTCATAATGATGAACACTTCCTCAGTTCAACACGACAAATGATGATATACTGATGTCGTCAGGTACAAATCCTCCCTATTCCATGTAAAGTCTTTTCAATTCCAATAAGACAAAGAAGGTCATTCGATACACTCGAAGACGACGAGGTAAAATCCATCTTCCTTTTTCTATTTCAATCCATTTAAGTTCCCATTTTGCTTTCACAGCTTGTCAACATCGAGGACGGTGTTATTCAAGTCTGGGGGGGGGGTGGTTTTCCTCGTTATTAAACTCGTTTGTTTCTTTTGACGCACTTTTTACACCCATTTAAAAAAAACATTATCGAGTTAAAAGTGTTTTATTGAGTCAACCCATGTCTGGAATAAGGACCTTACTCACAACTGGATTTTGCGGCCGAGTAACCATCTTTACAAGACTGCCCCAAGGCACTTGTTTCAGAAAATCCATACTCAAGCTTCTCCAGCACATCTCGGTTTGCACGTACTTTAATGAATCTGATTTTTTACTCTATTTTATTTGAACCTAAACTGGACTAGAAATCTTTCTTGTTAGAGGTGTTAGACTAGGAAAAAAAATCCATTCAAGACTTCTTATCCACTTTGCCACTCTCTTGCTGATCTTGAATGGTCAACTTATCTTGAGTTGATACCACACCCATAAACCTAACCTCTTTTCAAACCCCATGCAGTCTCTTTTCTTTTCTTGTCTTATATGCAGTATGTGTAAAACATCCAGAGAGATGAGACCAACACAGTTTTCCAATCACTCGTGAAGACTGGCGAAAAAGCATACTACGATCTTAATACATGCATGGAGATTCAAAGAGAAGGTTTCAAGACTGATTTCCCTGGTAATACTTAATCAAAATTAAGGTAAAATTTGTGTCTTGCGATATATGGTGAAAGCTTTTCAAAAAAAAAAAAAAAATCAAAGCTTTATGATCCATATTTGTTTAGCAAAGAGGCCAGGAAAATCAGGGATCAAAGATGGAGAAAGGTGAAAGACGTTTAAAGAAGTCCGAGGATGTTCGAGAAGACTTCAGACTCCCTTAAAAGAATCTATGTCTGGGGGAGGAACGAACTGAGCTAAGGAGAGAGTGATTGGGGAACTATGCCATCAAGGGGTCCGATCTCTCTTGCTTTTTTGCAAACATATCGCATTTCTCTTAAGTACGGTAACTCCTAAAAATATTAGCCCCACCTCTAAATATGAGCCTCCTCTCATTACACACCTAGCTAGTTTTACCTAGCTGATATTTTCCAGTAAGAAAGCTCACGCAATGATAAATGAATGTAGAGAGTCAGATTTCAGTGCAGTTAGGGTATTTGCAAGTTGAGATCCCGATTAGACCAGTTGGGAGAGTTGTGGCGGGAGTATGAGATGAGAACTTTTGGCAGGATTGTCGAGATGACCATTACGAAGTTGCGGCCTCTAAGTTGTGGTACAAGTAAGCGAGTGCCTAACTTTTCAAACATATTTTCCTTTCTTAGCAAACTGTTTGTTCGAGGACGAACAAAGCTAAGTCTGGGGGATTTGATAGGGATGATATTTTCTATTTTTCGATATCAATTTTTGGTGTTTTTAACGAAGAAACTATTTAATTTGAAACATAAACCACTGGATTTCACATTTCTCAGTTTGCAAAGGCTTTTGTGAAAATAATGCATTTTTTGTCACAAATGAGCGTTTTCTACCAAGTCCAACAAATCAACATCAGAAGTCCAGTGCCAGATGAAGAGGATGTTTATTTTGGTTTGAAGTCAGAAGTTAAGAGAATCAAGCCACGTGAGTTAGCTATCACATGGGCNTGCCAGATGAAGAGGATGTTTATTTTGGTTTGAAGTCAGAAGTTAAGAGAATCAAGCCACGTGAGTTAGCTATCACATGGGCTTGGAATCAAGCCATTAGCCCTCAGGAGGAAGAAGTTAAGCCCAAATCATTGAAGATGTATCCAGAAGGCCGCATGAAATGAAGGCCCAATCGACAGGAGAAGAGGCCCACCGATCGATCAAGGCCCATTATATCAAGGAAGCTTCAAGAAAAATTCAGATAAAGACAATTGCATTTGGGGAGTTATCAGGATATGTTGGAGATAATCACTGAAGATACTTAATCTCCAGAAGACGTGTTTTGGATAACAGTCGATCGACTGATATATACGCGGCCGATCAATCAGAGCCGGATAGACACAAATATTTGGATCTTAATCCAAATCTCTTCTTCATTTATCTCGGCCAACAACTCGTTTCTCTCCCCTATAAATACAAACAACTGAAGCCAGAGAAAACAATCACCACTCACAAAGCTTCCAGGCATCCATATTAAATAGTTTTTAGTTTCTCTTCTTTGTTTCTTTATTTTCTTGTTGCTTTGATGATTGCCTCAAGGACGAAGTTTATAATCTCTGCACTCCAGAGAAGCTATTATGAACCCTCTTTTATAATAAGCA
>OVAP01007776.1:0-10451 GCA_900406295.1 Aurinia saxatilis
CAACAGGCGTAGTTTTGCATTCTAGCCTAAGTTCCCAAAACCTAGTGTTTTTCCCATTGAAGCATTAGTTAGTAAATCACAAAAACCATTATCCTTGCTTTAGTTTAGAATTTAATAAATTAGTTTGTTTAGTTTTTCGGTCTTCGTGGGATTCGATCCTTAAGTACTATAACTGATAAGTTGCTGTGCACTTGCAGTTAGAAATNCCTTTGGATTGTCCTCACCTGCATCACGAACAAAATCTTTAAGGTGGACTGTATTTCCGAGATGACCTGCGAGAAGCTTCTTGGTGAGTTCTGCGCCCAAAGTCATGCAATTTCGCATTGAGTGACCTTTGGTTTAGTGAAGCTCGCAGTATGCTTGTTCATCCCTTCGAAAGTCCACGTCCACGTCCAAAGCCTCGGCAACCGCCACATCCAGCATTCCTTGCTACTCCTTGGAAGCTACTCTCTTCGCTATCGATTAGGTAGTTGTGCGAGTCAGGTCCTTCGTGATGGATGTACTTGGATGTTGATGGAGGCTTTCTCATGTTTTGTTGGGTGGTCGATGGCTGAGCAGATTGTAAAACGCAAGCTGGTGCATGCTTAGCACGGAGGATCTGCATCTCTTCTTCGTTCACGATGTAGGAGTTGGCGAGATGCAAGGCATCTTGAATGGTTGACGGAGTGTAGTGAGCGAAGTCTTTCCTGAATTCCGATTCGTACCACAAGCCTTGCTTGAGTGCACGAAGTGATGCTTGGTCACTCATGCTTCGACCTATGAGATAAGAGTTTTGAATTTCGTGATGTATGATCGGAGAGAGTCCGTCGGACCTTGAGTGATCGACCACAAGTCAGCATCGGTTGTCTTCTGACCCATGAAGATGGAGTAGTGCTTCAGGAAGGTCGTAGTGAGTTCACGGAAGTTGTCGATGGAATTCCTCGGCAGCCGAGAGAACCATTGTAGAGCCGGTCCTTTGAGATTCTCGATGAAGAGGAGACAGAAGCTAGTGTCTTCGTGTCCCCTCGGGAACTTGGCCCTGTTCATGGAGATCTGGAAGGATGTCAAGTGCTCTCTTGGATTGGTCGTCCCGTCGTAGTGTGGATTCTGACTTTTCCGGGATCAGGGATACGAGCTTTTGTGATCGTCCGAGTGAAAGGAGTCATCTGCGATTCCTCGAGCATGCGATTGATTTCTGGTGCGTGGCTAGTTGCCTTGTGGATCTGTGAGTGCAATTCTGTGATGGTCGCTTCCGTTCTGCGGAGGGATGCTCTGAGTCGGAGGATCTCTTCCTTGTATTCTCGGAGCTGATCGTCATCGGAGTACTTCTCGAAGACTTCTTCGCCTTAATCTTCAAGCGGTTTTGTATGCTCTGGTTGTCGAGTGTCCACAGGTGGGCTTGACTCTCTCTCTCGCGATTGTCTTCTGTGCGAGGTCCTCTGTTGATCACCGGAGTGTCCTTGGTGAGATCGATGGTTCTGTCCGACCTTTGTGGTGTCTCTGTGCGAGTGATGGGGCTCTGTGCGAGAGCCTTCTCGAAGCCTTCCGAGGTTCGTTTCGGACAGAGAGTTCCTTCAAGTTATCTGCGATGGATTGGTTGATTTTTTCTTGCTTAACGGAGCGTGTAAGCAAGTCATTGAGCAAGGTGTTGACTTCTGTGAAGCTAGTTTGAGGATTGACGATTCTGTCTCCTTCTCCGTTTAATGGAGTTTGCGTGGTCAGACCTCCTCCGTTGAGAAGAGTCTGCATGGTCGGACCGTCTGGGTGGCTTCTGCTGTTGATTCCTTTGTTTGGTTGTGGAGTTCAACATGGAACCATCCAAGTTAGACTGCTGGGTGGTTTGCTCTTCCCCTGCCATGTTTATCGTGGGTTACAAGAGATTCTTCGTGTGGAGTTTGCGTGGTCAGACGTCCTCCGTTGAGAAGAGTCTGCATGGTCGGACCGTCTGGGTGGCTTCTGCTATTGATTCCTCCGTTTGGTTGTGGAGTCAACATGGAACCATCCAGGTTAGACTGATGGGTGGTTTGCTCTTCCCCTGCTATGTTCATCGTGGGTTACAAGAGATTCTTCGTGTGGAACAGTCGATGAGTCCCCCCCCCCACTCGGCGCCAAATTGTGCGTACCAAAATTCACACAACCACAAACTTGTATAAACGAAACTTTTAAGGGATCGTCGACTATCTTATTGTACGAATCACTTGCAAATATGACAGCGGAGAAAGTAAAGAGAACGGACAGAAACAGTGAACTGAAGACAGAAAGGAAGAAAAGGATAAACGGAAGACAAAACATAGATGAACCCGAATTTTATTGCTAGAGCTCTCTAGGGTTTGAGAGGTTAAGTCGTTAAGAGATTTCAAGATACATTATGAGTTATAACTAGCAAAGTATTTATACTCTCAGCTAAACCATCCTAGGTCGTCGGGCTTTTCATAGGTCACCTTCCGTTTCTTTGCAGTCAGTTTATTCGATAGGTTTCTTTTATTCTTGATACACAAAAGTTTATCCTTTTGTATTTAACCACAAGAACACAAGAATTATTGGTTATAGTACTAAAGGTATCAAATCCACAAAGACCAATAAAATTGCAAACTAAATTAACAAACTATAATTAAATTCTAGGACAGAGGTTTTTAAATCACTAATTATCTATACCTAACAGAATATGGGGTTTCAACAATTAATAGCAAGGCTAGGATTTTGGGACTTCAAATTCAAACCAGCAACCAGACACGTCGAGTGTCGATCGACACCGCACGGGAAAATATGTACCAACTTAATTCTTGAACATGAAAACCTAATGTAATGCACACCAACTTCCATTGAGTATGCAATCTATGATTAAACCCTAGAAAACCAAATTCCATTCTGAGTTCTAAAGGATTAATCATACATTAAACCTAGGTTCAATTGTTCATAAACTATCTAAACCAAATTCCTTTGTGAATAGATAATCTACTCCTACTAAGATTTGTTCCAGCAATTACTAACACTTCCATGTATAATAATAGTTTGTGATCTAAACTCTAGGTGATCAATCAAGAGCTAGCATTAAAGTTAATCTAGAGGAAGAATTAAAAGTTCAACCTAAATCTACCATATGGCTATCAATTCTTCATCTAAACCCTAGGAACCCTAGGCCTAACAAAAGATCTACTCAGACATAGCTAAGCAAAACATCAAGCAATTAATTGAAAGCATGCAATAAGATAACCAAAAAGAGGGTCTAAGAAATTCTCCCTTACAAAAACTCTCAAAGATAAAATAAAGCATAAACCTAAACAATAGCTGTAGAAAAGTATTTATAGGGTCTAGGACGGATTTAAGGTTTTGGGAATTAATCATAAATGAATTAGGAAAAATCTTCATCTCGAGATTTAAGAAAATATTGTGTTTTCTCCGTAGGGTTTCGATCGACACCAGGGTGGTGTTGATCTACACCTCCTCTGTTTCTTGCCTTTTTTTCTTCGTTTCCTTTCTTTTGTCTCCTCAAGCTCCATTTTGCTCCATAATTCTTCTAGATCCTTTCAAAGCTCCAAAACTCATCCATGCACCTAAAATGACTCACTTGGACTCTAATAATAATATATAGACTCTAAAATATAAATAATTATATGTTTATTACCATAAAAACCGGTAAAATATGAGATATATCACCGATACGAATCTAAAACCTTCCATTTATCCGATGATCCTTCGAATACTTCCTTTTTCGTCGTAAAACAGAGACAAACTTCCTTTTCCGTGGATTCACCTTCGAACTTTCTCGAATCTTCTAGTCTGACGGTGAATAATCTGTCTGAAAGGCCTGGTTTGGATATCGACCCATGATGGAATATCAGACCATTTAGCTTGTCGAGAGTGTATTTGGACTCGTAGGTCGCATGTCGTGATAGTATGAGTTAAAGTTACTTCGTGTATCATACGTTCTTGATGGAACTGGGGCATGTTGGCTCGAAACGATCAACGGGAAAATATTGAGTTTGATAAGAAATGTCCTGCGACCCATGATGAGTGCATGGGTCACAGAGAGGTTCGGTGATGAGATCCCACGACCCAACATGCTATTCGGGTCGCGAGACGTGTTCTAGAAAGTAAAGGGCGAGCCACCACACCATTTGGCTCGCGGGAACTTGCCCAAGACAAAGCCACGACCCAGCTCTTACTCAGGGATTGTGGGATACGTCTTGAAGAATGATCGGGCGAGCTACCGCTCCGCTAGCTCGCGGGACGCAAACAACAAAAAAGCCACGATCCAGACTTGGTCTGTAGGTCGCGGATTACGTTCGAAGCTCACACTTGCGAGCCAAGACCCTAGTGGGTCGCGAGACTCGTTCAAGGTGGAGTCGTGCGAGCTGTGGATGATGTCTCGGGTCGCGGGAGCCCTAGATTGTAGGGATGAAGCGAGCCACAACTTGCCAGTGGGTCGCGGATGCTGCATGTAGCTTTTGGGACCTGTCCAGGTCGAAGGATGAGGTTGCTAGCCAAGAGCTCGGCCAGGTCGCGGGACAGAGCTAAAGGGTGAATGCGCGTGCCTTGTACCTTACCAGGTCGCGGGATGGGCGTATCCGAGAGGTACGGCGAGCCAGACATGAATCATAGGTCATGGAGGATGCTTTTCGACCTAATTTAGATCCTTCTATGAACGAAATTGTTTGCGACTAATAATGCACTTGTGGATTCGTAAATCATTGATCATGATAGTTCTCAGAGAGTATGAGTTATCCATGATTCTATACTTAGTCATTTTATGCTATCAATCTCGAGGGGTGGAATTTGACCCCCACATCCGACGAGTCAATCGAGCTGTCGTATTTCTCCGCACCGCCACAGCAACACAACCCCCCTCCCCCCCCAACAGCACCCGCTGCCGCACCAGCACCAGCAAGAAGACCCTGACGACGGCGGGTAGATCACTATAAGAAAACAGACGATTTGCGACAACAGTATTAGTTAGAAAGCAGTCGCAAATAGGATGATTTGTAACTACTTTACGACACCCCGTCGCAATTTCTGGTAGTCGTAATATAGTCGCAAAATTCCAACTGAATTGCAACTACACCAGGTCGTCGTAAACATTGCGACTAACTTAAGACTACAATATGCAAGTCCCAAATGTAGAGTAATCGTAATGTAGTTGCAATAATAGTGTTAATGTGGTTGCAAATTTAGCAGTTGGTATGTAGTTGCAAATATAATTGCTATTAAATAAACACTAAAATATGTTGTGGGTAATGGTTAGTCGCAATTTGGTCAGATGCATTGCGACTAATGTAATAGTATTGAAAATCATATAATTGCAAATTAGTGTTAAATTTGCAACACTATTGTGACATACTGAAATTAGACAAAATTGTTAATGTTCGTGTAGTGGTAATTTAGACGCAAAAATTGCAACTGTTTTGTAACAGTTTTGTAGTCGAATTGCACTGTATTGAAATTTTAATTTAGAATTTTTGGATTTTAATTTTTGGTTATTTATTAGATTATTGTATATTTTAAAAGTTTTGTATTAGGGGTAATCATAAAAAAGGAACATAAACTAAATACTTAAAAGTTATGAGTTTACAACAAAAACCAACAAAAACCAGCAATGTTTTTAAAAAACCAAACCAATGAGCAATGTTTTCACTTGGATGGTGTAGAGAAAGAACTACTAGGTTGCAGGTTTAGTGGGTTCAGCAAGAGGGGTGTCTTGGGTACAACCTGGGTGAGCATCATCTTGTGCAGCTTGTGATTGCATCCAAACAGGCAAGTTGGGGTCCTTCTCGTTGATATACTTTAACATCATCATGTTGTAGTGAGCTTGTGCTTTGATCTTCAAGTTAGCCTCATGAAGCGTCTCCTCCAAGTCCACCATGGCAGGGGACTTTATGGCCAAAGGGGTAGCCTTCTTACCTTTGTCGTGCACTTTAGCTAGCCTGCCAATGCCGTAGGGTACCCCAAGAATCCACAAAGGTTGTCTCCAGGAAGAGAGCATTCTTTAGCTTGACGGTAAGTTCAGTAGTCTGCGATGCACCATATGAGGTCATTGAAACCTCGCCTTGAGACAAGCATGCTTGCAGCTTTTGGTCGTAGGTATGACCAACCCTCTTAGACTTCTCATCGACATAAGTCCCATCTGGCCTTGTGTGGGTCTTGACAAAGACCTCTCCAATAGAGACTTCCCTCCCTGCCGCTTTCTCCTACAAAACCATAGAGTAGTTTCTTTGGTCAGGAAAGAGAAGCAAAGATACATTAGTGAAAGGTATGAAGTTCTGTAAGGAAAAAAAAAAGTAGGAAATCAGATTTTAGTTTTTACCATCTCGCGTTGGATGCGTGCCTGTGACTTAGGTCCACTCACATGTTTGTGGGGACCTAGACCATCACGGTCTGACTTCCGAGCATCAGAGGCAGATTTACTCTTCTTTTTTGCTTCGGTAGTGTTCCAGTAAGTCTCCATTGTCTCCCACAGCTTGGGTCTGATCCAGTTTGGTCGGTTGCGAGTTTTCCTGACATAAAACACCATTCCTTTCATCCGCCTCTTAGCAATTATTTCAAAGTCATGGCGGACCTGTGGTGAGATGAGAGGATCCCAAGTGAAGCGGTGCTGCAAAACAGATATGGAAAGAGGTTAAAAGAAGAAAACTAAAGCAAAAAGAAGATAAAAGGAAAGTAACCAATAACAGTATCTATGAACTATAAGTATAGAGAAGGCAATAACTATGAACTAGAAGCATTTAACTACCACAAGACAACAATAATCTTAATTCCACAAGCCAAGTACCAACTAGTTACTAACCGCTAGCTGAATGAAGTAACGGTCTTGGATGTGCTTTGGGATCTTTGTCCAGATGTATTAAAGGCCATCAAACTTGTCTTGAAAAATCTGGACAATCTTCTAGACCAGAAGGGAATCATCCCGTCAAACCTTGAAGCAAATACATTTCAAATGAGTTAGAGAATCAAAAGATAAATTAAGAGGAAATAAAAGAAGGAGAGAGTCATAGAAACTTACCAGAACCCTTCACCATCATTTGGAGATAACTTAGGCAGGTAAGAATCTCGGCCATCTGTTGTGAGCAAGGCCGTGAGGGTCATATATAGATCTGCATCACCATCGTCAGCTTCACTGACTTTATCAGCATCTTCATCTCCTTCTTCTTCTTCTTCTTCTTCTTCATCATCTTCTTCTTCTTCATCGACCTGGTCTTGTAAGGGATCATCTTGATGAACCTCCAATCGAGTATTGGAGTTGGCGCGTGGTTCAGAGCGTGCTTCAGAAGGTTGAGAGCGTGCTTAGGATTACGATTAATGTTGTTTTGAGGATGAGGAGGAGGAGGAGGAGGAACATTTCTTATTTGGTTCCGAACTGATCTCTCAGGTCGGTTATTAACGGGGACGGTGCAACGATTGACAGAAGGCAGAGAGTTGGCGACGGGGTTGGTGGAGGCAACAGAAGAAGCGTTCCGTTTGGATGCATACGATCTTTGCGGCGTAGGCGCCGTCGGTTTGGAACCGTAGGATCCGCCGCGGCCTTTCTTAACTTTACCCATTTGAGGATTTACGGATTAGGGTTTTATGGGATTAGGTTTTGAATGACACAGATCGAGAGGGCTTTCTCGATTAGACGACAAATAGAGATTGGGGGAAGAAGGAGAAACTTGAATCAAAGAGATCGGGTTTGAATTAGGGTTTCAAACTCGAATCGATAAACCGTTCGAGAGAAAAGGGAGAGGCTTGGGAGTTGGGGACAGAAGGAGGAAGGGTTGAGGAACGGAGATTGATCGGAAGGAGATCGGAGGAAGGTAAAGAAATTAGGGTTAGAGAGAGAGAGAGAGAGAGAGAGGGAGAGAGAGAGAGAGAGAGACGAAGTGAATGATTTGGTGGAGACACAAATAAAAATTTAGGGTTAAAACCAACGAGTTTGCGACTACAAAAAATTTAGGGGGTACATAAAAAAAATTCACGCGTAAAACCTGGTAAAAGTGAAAACATTGTGGTGTCAATGTAGTTGTAAGTTCGATGCATTGTTATGGTATAAACGCAATTTAGTTGCAAACATTGTGACCCAATTGCGATTAAGTGGCATTTTGGTCACAATTTCGTTGCTTATTAGTCACTTCTCCAATTTTTTTTTTTACTAATTATGCAATTTTATCTATCCTATATGCTATTTTTGCCCTTTTAATCACAACTATATTGAATTGGTTGTTTGTGTAGGGTTTATTTGTTTTGCTACCTTGAACCAAGTTTCGAGAAATGTCTAATGTATGTTTATCTTTTAACATGATATATGATCATGATGTAGATGGTTTAACATGATGATCATGATGTATATGATTGACCAAAAATATTTTGATTCATATAACTTTATAAAGTTATTTAGATATTAAGATTTCTCATAGAGATTTCAAATGCATACTAGTTTATAATCCCACATAATGGAGAGAACAAAATTTATAAAGTATAAATTTGAAGAATGAGTTGGTTTGTGGTGGTAATATAGTTGCAATATGTAGTGGTGGTTGCTTTGTGGTTGTAAAAAAAGTTGCAATAACTCCTAAATTGGAAATCATTCAATTTTTGTTAAAAATGATGTATTGGGATGTTCGAACCCTGGTGGTTAGGAATTTTAAGGCAATACAAATCTCAACGTAGTGGCTTTGTAATTGCTTCATAATTGTAAAATTATGCTTAGGAAAAAATTTTATAAATCTGACAGTGTAGTTGTAAAATAGTCGCAATAATCCCTAAAATGTAAAAGATAATTTTCTGTCTAAATTGATGTATGGGGGAGGTTTCGAACCCAGGTCTGGCAATATTGGTTTTTAACATATTCTCGGAAACCATTGGAGTGTGTGTTCATTTTGTCTTTTGTTGGACATTTTGTTCTTACTTTGGTTGCAATTTGGATGCAAAATTATGCCTTAGCAACAATATCTTGTAAAATTTTGTGCTTTTTTTTATTAGTATACAGAATTCGGTATTTTCATATAATATACGTAATTTAAATAATTTATTTGATACAATTTTAAAAAAAAATAAAATACATATATAAATTATTAATTTAAATCATTCTCACAAAATTTAAAATACATATATATGACAATGGGTTTAGTGGAAAAAAACTCATTAAATCGGAAATATTTGCAAGTTTACCAATGACATTTTTTTCACGCACCAAAACACTATAACGTACAAAAATCCCGCAATATAGCCCACGTCTATATTGATCGTTGATCAGATCAAAACAACGTCGTTTTGATGTTTCTAACTTAATAAAAAAAATTGCAAAATGGAGACTTGAACTCATGTTCTTTTACAGACTACATTGCCTAACCAATTGGACTATCAGATCTCACAAAACTAGCCATACATGTATACTTATATAATTATGTCTGGCGAACACTTATCATCTTCTTCATCGACCAAAAACAATATTTTTCACCATGGATAAATTTATCAAAACCCAGATGAAATTGGGTGTTAAATATGGCTCGATTGATAATTCCTTTTCGAAGTTTAGTTTTTATCAGATCCGTGTTTGAGTTGGAGAATTCAGGGTTAATTGATATGTGGATTTGAAGCTTGCTTTTTTATTCCCAATTTCGTCTCTTTTTGTTTGTGTGTGTGTGAATTTGATGACGAAATCGTTATTAAGTTATGTGGAACTGAAGAAACAAGCGAAGAAAGATATGGAATCAGGGGTTGATTTGGAGAAAAGCGAAGACTTTAAGTTTGATTTCAGCCCAAAACCTCTCTGGTTTCCTCCAGGAGATCAAGTTCATCCAAACCCTAATCGAAGAGATCACTAATTTTGATAAATTTACAGCACCAAGATCCTCTCTAGGTGCTGTAAACCATATTAAGAATTTCAGCACCGATCCATTTACAGCATCAAGATCCTCCGTGGGTTACGTCACATGATGGAATAAAAAATCAGAGATGGAATGTTTAATAATTTTAGGATTGTTTCTTAATTATATAATTATAATAGTATAGGTAATACTATTGAAAACGTTGGAGCTCAGTTTTACACTATGTATTTCTAACTGCAAGTGCACAACAACTTATCAGTTATAGTAAGGATCGAATCCCACGAAGACCGAAAAACTAAACAAACTAATTTATTAAATTCTAAGCTAAAGCAAGGATAATGGTTTTTGTGATTTACTAACTAATGCTAATTACTAAGGGTTTTAAATCAATGGGAAAACACTAGATTTTTGGAACTTAAGCTAGAATGCAAAACTATGCCTGTTGAAGCTCGGGTGTCAATCGACACTATGATGGTGTCGATCGACACCTCTCGGACATCAGACCATGATCAAATCAATCCTCAAACATGAAATCTAATGGATGAATGGTCCAACTCTCGTTGTGACAGTTCTAATATGTATCTAGACTACCCAGTTCTNATGAAATCTAATGGATGAATGGTCCAACTCTCGTTGTGACAGTTCTAATATGTATCTAGACTACCCAGTTCT
>OVAP01007777.1:0-10450 GCA_900406295.1 Aurinia saxatilis
TTGTGTTTGCGTTTGCCGTTGTGGTTTGAGATTATGAGAAATAGGCCTATATATAGCTTTTACAATATTTATTGGACTGAAATATATCAAATATCTTATGCGTATAAGTGACTTTCAGTGCATATATATATATATATATATATACATGGGATATAGTATTAAATTATTAATACATAAGCTTTTATTCATGTGCCATGGTTTGTGGTCTAGAACATGTGCATGGCAACAAGATGCGCCAGGTGCGGATCAACAAAATAGACATTTAAAGTTCAATTAATGTTCACATTTCTTCTGTTTCCAAGTCACAGTACAATCAATCGATTAAACATTAATGAAATTGAGTTCATTGATAATTGTTGTCAGGTCAACATATTTTTGAGAAGTTTTTTTACCAAGACTGATACGTGCTTTTACACCCATAGTTCGATTAGATTCCTAAGCTTCACAATTTCTCGGAGATCATGAGTATAAGACTGCTCATAATGTTGCATAGGATTGAGATTTTGTATTTCAAAATCCAATACTTTGCAATTGGATGATAATGCTGTTAGTATTAAGGCTGCAAAGACAAATGAGAAGATTTTTTCTGAGTGTGAAAAACACTATTTCAATATAATTGATGTTTAAGAATTATGCACACTAAATAAGAAATCATTTAATTTTTTTTTTTTTAAATAAAAATATTTTTTTATTTTATTTCCCAAACTAATCTAACCAATAGATAGAATAACAATCTGTAGATTTATTATCAGTTTTCAAGATAAAAAGATAATAAATTTTACCTTGAAAAGTGAAAACATCAAATAATATGAAATATTAAAAAAGCTTTAAACAGTTTGTTTTCTCTTTCTAAAATTTTCTCCAACTTTTCACTAAAAACTCCTTCGAAGAATTTTCGTTCACTTTCCGATGACAGGCACTAGCTGGCACCAAATCTACTGTTTTAGTTTCTCTTCTTTTGTCTTAGGTTCAAGTTTTTGGTTGGTTTTGGCTCCGGCTCGTCCGGTTGCATCTCCGATCTCGATCGGTTTGGCTTTCACCTTCTTTCTCTAATCAAGCTTTCTTAGAAAGCTTTATTCCGGTTGTATCTTTCTTTCTATTCTTCCTTAAAACTAGTGATTTGTAGAGATTAAAAAAAGTCCTTCCGCTTAGAGATTAGAATCTCTTGACATGCGTTGAAGGTTTAGATGGTTTGATTTCAATTGATGTTGTCTAGAGCTAGCATGAAAATTGATCTCCTTAAAGAATCAATTGGTTCAAATCAATCCCGTTTGAGTCTTGAATGGTTTGTTAAAGATCATTTCCGGCGATCAATGAGAAGGTGACATTTTGGGTTCAAAGAACGGTGAGGATCTGTGTTAGATTTCTCCATAAGTTGATGGCGTCCACGAGAAGCTTTCAGATAGATTCAGATCTAAACTGTTTCTTTTGTCACGTGTTGTAATTGATGTATTGTTGGGCTTGGCCCAGTTGTAACCCAAACTTTAATCAAATAAATCAGTTGACAAAAAAAATTAAATAAATAAAAAGTCCTTTTAATTTGAAACAGAAGGAGTATGAGAGAGCAAGAAGGTTTCGCTAAGAGCAAAACGTTGAGTTTTGATGAAGGCTCAAGCCCAAGAGACAACAAGCCCAAGTAACGAGTCCAACAAGTTTGAATTAAATTCAAACCCTCCAACGGTCATTGATGAGGGAAACACCAAAGCTTTCTCTAAGTATTGAGGTTGATCTAAAGCAAAAGCAAAATCAAAAGGCGAGAATTACAGCTAATACAAGGGCGAGTACAAGCTTCACGATTGTGACAACAAATAGATTCTGTCCAAATGAATTAACGACTCAATGCCACACACACACACATATATATATGGATCAAACTAGGAACTTTTTTCAAAAACTTTAAGAGTTCGCCCTGAGAGAAGGATTCTCCCCGATCTGCTTCCTGAGACCACCACCGCCGCAACACTGGATCTCGCCGCAAGTCTCATCTGACACCACTCCGGCATGGTTGACACACCCCACCCCACCTCTCCTTCACGACAACAGCTCCTCCTCCCCCTCCTCCGCTCCTCCCCGGTAACAGCTCCCCCTCCTCGCGGATCTCTCCCTAACCACCGAAGGTCCTGAGCACATCCACCCCACTGAAACCACCGTGGAATGGCCTCTGTTCCCGGCTAGAATCCCCAAAACCTCCACCGCCTCCAGATCCACCGCCGGTGGAGGTGACGAAAACCCTCCCCTCTCACTCTCCCCTGTCACGAGCTTCCTCCTTGCTGCCGTCGCTCCCGTTCCCGTTGACTAGATCCTCCACAACAAACCTCCAACTAGTGATGTCGGCTTCCCCCGCTCAAACCCACAATCACACACACACACCACACCGAGCGTTCACCTCTCAACCACACAATCACACCACTCCCGCTCAAATTCACACTCACACCGAAGGAACACACGTCTTAGATCCCTCCACTCACATCCACACCAATTTTCTCCTACCCCTCTAAACGACCATCTCCACTCTCGTTTTAGAGATCTCAAGCCTCTCTTCAAGCTCCTAAATTGGCNTACACGTCTTAGATCCCTCCACTCACATCCACACCAATTTTCTCCTACCCCTCTAAACGACGACCTCCACTCTCGTTTTAGAGATCTCAAGCCTCTCTTCAAGCTCCTAAATTGGCCCGTTTATCTTTTGGAAGAGAACAATTGTCAACTCATGACCACCGCGACGTATAGCCACCAACGACTCCGATCCCCGGCTAGCCTTGCTCACAACGGAAACAGAGGTCTTGGACTGGCTACCGGTGTGTTCACGGCCATGCCATCACAATGGCATAGACCCCTCACTATAGACATCTTTTTGGTGAGGAGGAACAACTATCCAAAGCAATTGGACCAGACCCATTAAGGAGTAACCCAATCTGTCTTACCAAGGATATGTTAATCGACAAAAGCTCAGGATCGAAGACATCGAGCTCAAGTGAAGTTTTCAACGCCAAACCGATTATCGACGTACTGGTGTCTGGTTTTAGGTGGACAAAAAATTCGCAAAATTATGAGGAGCACTCAACCGCCATCAGGCGTATTTCTGGACCGAAGACATCAAGCTCAAGTGAAGTTTTCAACACCAAACCGATTACCGACTTATTGGCGTCTGGTTTTAGGTGGGTTAAAAAATCGCAAAATTCAAAATTTGTCTTTGCTTGTATTCCTCGTAAGGAAAATGTCAACGCATATGTATTTGCTCAACAAGCTATAAGCTTGCCCAATGTATTCCTATCCTCAGGATGATATTAATGGAATCAGTTTGTTCGACAGAAAAAAAAAAAAAAACTAAGAACCTTTTTCTCATTTTTATATAGGAAAAGAATTTTGATTTTATATAAGTCGATAAACTTTGAACGTTGTGACGATATATATATATATACATATATATATATATATATATATATATATATGTGTGTGTGTTTTGTTTGATAATTGGCACAATGTAAGCCAAGCATAAAAGTATATAACACATAAGAGCGAAAAATATAAACATTTGCTTATGGACTTTGGATCTAATCGTCTATTATTTATGTACTTCGCTAGATTCTATAAGAGGGAAAATTTTAAACAGCTTAAGTTTCATTGCAAAATAATTTATAATAAATTACTCATAATTTTTGTGTCAAAATTAAAATCTACGTAAATTACTTCGACAAAATGATTGCGATCATTTTGCGATTAACTTTATTTTATCCAAAAATATGTAGCGAGTGAGATAAAATTTTGCAGCAAAATTGCTAAAGTTCTAGAACTTGCAAATAATGAAGCAGTTGCGATGTACCTGCAAGACACATAAATAATGGGTCTTCACAAACTCTAAGCAAATTTTCTACCATTTTTGAGATAACATACATCGAAAAACCATAACATATTTGCCATACATTTGTGATAGCATTTATTTTATTTGATTTATAAAAGGATCACTAATGCATAATATATTTGCTTCGATTATGTGGTCATTATATTTTTGTTTGGGGCAAAATCACATNGTTTTTATTTGGGGCAAAATCACATATAACCAACATTACATACCTTTAATCACATATAACCACCACCTTTATTTTAATCACTGAAAACATTAAATAGACTATTCTACTCTTCCCTTCAAAAGCGCTTTCGACGTTATCCCTAACCTTTCTTCTTTCCTCTTCTTCTCCAATGAAGAAGCTTCGATATCGGAATCAGATCTATACCGTACAAGCAAACCCGACGTCGGAGGAGATCGATCAACCTTCCGATTCACCGTAGAAGCCTCCAATTCACGCTCCTAATCTTTGTTTTCGGTACACGTCCACTCTCAACCAGTTTGTTTGTTTATGAGTTTTTTTTGTATTTCAAGTCTCGTGATGTGTGAGAATTTGAATGCGTTCTCTCATGGTTTTTCTAGTGATTTTGAGCTTCGATTCGTGTTTTTGTTAAAATTTGAAGGTGTGTGTGTGTGTGGCGATTTTGGATTTGGATTTGTAAGGTGATTTCTTAATCGTGTTGGGAGATTGTGTTAGCAATAAAATTTTAACTTTTCTTCTCCGTACCTAGCTTTGTCAATGGTTTATTTTTCAGCCTGATAAGTGATATTAAGAGTGATTATCGTACTTTACAATATATTGCCTTGGGAACAGGTTTATTGTACAAAAAGCATAGTGAAATATGGAATCTCTCGTCTGTTAATTGATTTGCAATAGTTCTGTTGTGAACATGTAATGATGCTTTGTCTGGAACTTGTCAATTGTTATGTAGTTTGGATTTACATGAGAAACAAAAGAGCTGATATGAGTGATTTTGTAACCACCAGGTAGATGATACCCAGTTGGAAGAGAAAACTGATACAGACAAGAACATGGCCACTATGTTGGAGGTGCTCAACAGGAGATCTTTTGCACAGATCGTAGAGAATTTGTTCGCACTATCGTTCTTGTCCAAAGATGGATGAGTTGAGATCATTGTTGATAATAGTGGTTCTCATTTTGAATGTAAGATACCTTTTACCATCCTCTTGTATCGGTTTTTTATTTTTAATCCATCTCACTTATATAACCATTTTGTGTTTAGATTGGATTTCAAAGATTGAAAGGTAACAAAATAGAATCTTACTCTCGGCTCTCGATTGTTAAACTATGTTGTGGCTCTTGAAGATGTTTGATTTGTTTGGTGATGATATATCTCAAACAGATGATGGCTGAAACAGTGCCAATGGGTGAGGAGCTAATGCCTCACAGATAAATTACAACCGCGTCATCTTCTGGTCCCTCTGCATCAGCAGACTTCACACAAGATTCTCAGACAACACCGATAAGAAAACTATCCAGAAACGGAGGTCTTGTTGTACAAAAAGATACTGCTGTAGAAGATACTCCTGATGTCAGGGCGATGGAACTCGACGGAAATGTCTTGATTAGGATATGTTTTGTTGATGGTAGGTTTTTAGCAGTTAAGTGGCTTTGTCTCAACTCGTAAAAGGAGCCTTTTTTAGCAGTTAAGTGGCTTTGTCTCAACTCGTAAAAGGAGATTCCACCATGAAAACTATCTCTCTATATGTTATTGTGAGAGACTCAACAATTTCAAAATATAAAAGTAGATGTTCGAAAGAATCAAAACCAAAAGAATGATAGTATAGACCTACCATATCTTTATAATTTGCTTTAAAAATTATAATTTTCTTATAATTTACCTATAATTTTCTTATAATTTCTTTAGAAATTCCTTATAATTTCTTTAGAATATCCTTATAATTTTTAAATCATCTTTTAATTTTTGTTCGCTTAATTTCCTTATAATTTGCCTATAATTTTCTTATAATTTCTTTAGAATTATACACCTAATTTACTTATAAATGTCTTAGAAAATATTTATAAATGCTTTAGAAAATTCTTATAAATTCTGTAACAAAACTTATATATTTTAAAAATTGTTTAAATATCTATAAAGACTTGGAAAAGCTTAGAAATTCTTATAAATTTCTTAGGAAATATTTATAACTGCCTTAGAATTTTTTTTATAATTTCTTTATAATTTCCTTAGAAAATGATTATAAATGTCATAGAAAAAAGAAGGAAAAACAAAAATCTACACAATATGCTTTTTAACCTTTGAATGTTTCATATTAAAATTTGGTTTGTAGAAGAAAGACAATAATCAACCATAATATCCAAGCATACATGACAACCCATTAGATTGTATGGTTTGTATCAAATATGAAGACACCGAATATTTACAAAATCACCATTCTTAAACAATTCTTCAAACAAAGCAGGATCATGCCCGATGTGTACTAGATTCAACCTCTTCATCACAAACCTAAAAGACAAAACAGCTTAACAATTGAAACTAACTACGGTTAATATATGATTAACGTTGTAAGATCAATTTATTTGGAGGTGGGTTTCCTCCAAAGAGAACCACATACGAATAGAAACACAGCATGGAAGCACTGCAATGAATAAGATAAACACAAGGTTACATGAATCCATTAAAGATTTATACATCAGACTCTGTTGTATGATCATAATATGACTTCTTACCTGATTACAGCAAAAAGCCCAACAGGAAACAGCGTCTTCGTCTGCATAAGTACAACAACATTAAGCAATTGAAGTCCAAGCAAGCGAACATAAACAATCAGCAAGATCACAAATATGATTAATACCATAGAATAAGCCGTGAAGTTCTTCCAGAAGACGACAACATAAAGTACTGCAATTTCAGGGTTTATAAGAATGAGTAAACACAAAATCTTTCATAGATAACAGAGACATTAAGATAGACATTCATGTTCACATAATGGTTTTCGTTCGGACTTCAGAGATGACCACTTCTTAGTACCACACACTCTACTAGAAAGATCTTCATTTATAAGCTACAACACACTATACTAGTGGATCTTCATATTGGAAAATCAGCAACTAATATTGTCTTCCTCAGTGGCATTTCACCAAGCACTTGGTGTACACTCCTTTCCTATACATCTCATTACCTATCTTCTTCACTTCCTCCGAGTCACCGACGTCCACCTTCTCCGCCTTCACCTTTCCGTTGTTTACTCTGCCGCTACGTATGATGTTTCCATGGCCGTGGTTAGCATTGCCTGAGAACAGAGTCTCCGGTTTACCGGAAGTTCTTGTAGCCATACCGGTTTTATAGAAACCAGAGACGTGAATCACAAAAGCATCGCCCTATTGCATTGTAATTCTCAGTTATTCTAAATGCTACATCACCACATTAATCTCAAGCTTCATGGTTTCAAAACAGATTTGTAATCTGAAAAAGGAAAGACACGTTACCTTTTCTTCTTGAAGCTCAAATCCTTCGATCTGTTTCATGTTCTAGATCTTGTCACGAGATCTCTCCTTTCACTGGAGTTGATTTCAGAATTGTGAAATATGGAGAGAGAAAGCTTGAGACGATCCATTGATTTCGATAAGAACAGTTGAGAAAGAGAGAGGGAGGGGAGATTGATGGTATGTGAAGAGGAGTAACTAAGGAATCGTAAGATGAGGAGAGGGGAGCCAGAGAGAGATTGAGGGTTCGCGGCGAAGAAGAAGATTAATATATTTAGAAGGAGTGGGGGTATAATGGTATTAAAATAAAAGAAATTGGGTAATGTGATAAAAAAAGGGGTCTAGATATATGTGGTTAGTGGGTATGGAAAATTGGCTATATTTGTCATTCTCTCTTTTTGTTTTTTTAAAATAAATTTTTTAAAATTATGTTGGAATTTTTTAAAAAAATATGAGTGTAATACATAAAATAAAAAGGACTAAAACGTCTAAATATAAATATGTAGGTTAAAAAAAATTAACCGCCGTCTATTATGGATTAGTATTTCACCTTAACCAATAATAGACATCTAACGTCACTGGATTTGACCTTGCCCCTAGACGTAGACTTCATCCTCCATTTGTGCATCCTTACTTTCCTCCTTATAGTATATCTTCAGGTAACAATAAACCGGGTTTGGACTTCGCAACTCTTCTTTAGTTGACTTGTTCGCACTCAAAAAACATTTCAGACTCCTTCACGAATCACAACAATAACAAGGGCTTGGAGTTCAAGGTTCCAAATACTTACAGAGGAGTCAAATGCGATGGGTTGGAGACCCTAGATATGTTACTGACTTAGTGCCAGATAAAAAAAACTAAGGAATTCAATCTCCTTGGATTCTCCTCCTCACACCTAAATAAAAATCAAGTCATGCTAAACTATTTAAAACCAGAAGGGCTTAGTGAGGATCTATCCCCTTGTAAGAATATCTCTTTTGATAGGTGATACCATCAATATTTTATCGATTTTAACTATGTATTTTTATTGTTTTTCATAACAAAACTAAAAGATTTCATTATAAAATTGGTGTTTTTCTTTTGTTTGTGGTTTAATGGGTTTTTAGAGGAAAACAAGCAATAATTGACCAAAAGGAGTATTTCTCATTCAATACAGCAATGAAGTTTGTGCATCATTGAATATCTTGCACATTTTGAATGAAGATGAGATTTGGAGATACGATAGCAATGTAGATTTAATTTTGCAAGTGAAATCAAGTCATAATGAAGTTTTAATAAAGGAGAAAATGTCCATATGCTAAAGAGTTGTCATTCCGAAAGCCCACACAAGGCCCACTAGTGAATAAGTAAAAATCAATCGGTAACCCNGCAAGTGAAATCAAGTCATAATGAAGTTTTAATAAAGGAGAAAATGTCCATATGCTAAAGAGTTGTCATTCTGAAAGCCCACACAAGGCCCACTAGTGAATAAGTAAAAATCAATCGGTAACCCATGCTTGTATGGATCGATTTACATTTAGAAATTCGTAAAATTTATTTAAATACAAATCAATTGATTTTCCTCAAGTGCATCGATCGATTTTCCTCCGACTGAAAAGGAACATCTTGTGAAATATTCCTGATTCATCTCTTTTTCTACCTTGGAACCCTAACCAACTTCCTCAACCAATAAAAAGAGACATGAGCTATGTTTTTGTCAAACACACATCCTCCAAATCCACCAAAGAGCCAAAGAGTTACCACAGTTTCCATAGTTTTTCATAGTTCTCTCTCTTTTTTTTTGCCATCTGATTTTCATTAGAATAAAGGGTAATATACAAAGGGTAAAATATGGGCCAGAGAAAAAGCCAAACTAATTAAGACCCAGACCAAAAGCTGAACTACAAACAATCGGTTGTTAACTTCAGTGATGTGCTCTATCTTCTTGAAATACTGCCCTTAACCATGAAGGTTCTCCTTGGGCTACATACGACTTGATTCTATTATCAATGCCGACGCTTGAGGAAATTATTGATACTCCTTTATTTAATGAAGCCGCTTCAACCTCTAATCTCCAGTCCAAAAAATGAGTTAGTACATGATTGATTTCTGCGGCTTGATACTTGAAGGATGGAATGGTAGGTGGCTTGAGAACCACTCCCAAAAACTCTGAATCATGTGAGCTAAACATTATATGATTTATCAGTCTATCAGACCTCATGCTCTCGATAGCCCAAATAATGCCTTGAAGCCTGCAATCTTCCCTGGAACCCTTGGAGTTTTTCATCGTTCTTTAACCTTTTTGTTTGTATTTATATTGTTGTGAGAGCCGAAATTCTCACAAACAAAACTTGTAAAGTAACTTTTAGGGATCATAACTTTCTATGGAAATGAATTAACGGATGCGAGAAAATGTTCAAGTGTTTATGCTTTATTGCTGAAGTACAAAATATCGCGTGAGAAAGTCTCGGGGTTCTCTCGCGTGGAAAAAGATGTCCCTTAAAATGAATGACTAGCTCTCTATTTATAGAGATTACAATCGAACCCTAGCTGTACGAGAATAAAGGAAATTCATGTTTATCTTCAATTTCTTTCCTTATCCTCTAGATCCGCTCGTGATTCACATTTATCTTGTTCGGCGACTGCATCATTAGGTTAATTGTCCCGAGCTCGGCCCACGATACATCGAGGAAGCTAGCTCGGCCCATCAGGAGTGCAGCTCGGCCCATCGCGCTACAGAGGAGTGAGCTCGGCCCGTCTGTTGGTCAGGTCGGCCCATCACGCTGTGATGGACTCGGCTCGGCCTTTGATGCGAGATCCAGCTTGGCCTATAGACGAGAAGAGTAGGCCGGCTCGATCCGAAGTGTGTCGACGGAAGCCCAGCTCGGCCCATCGCAAGATCCAGCTTGGCCCGTGTTGCAAGGAGGGCTTCAGGTCGGCCCACCTGGTGTCGAAGGTCCAGGTCGGCTCACCCGGTGCCGAGGGTCCATGTCGGGTCACGTAGTAGCCCGGGTCGGACCAACCGTCTCCATCTTGGCTCGGGTCTGGTCTCAAGCCCGGGTCGGATCTCGCGCTCCTCGCCAACTTTTAGTCGTTTGGTTGTTAGTATCGTCATTCACTTCAGCTAGTCGTCGAATGTTTGCGATCTGTACTTC
>OVAP01007778.1:0-10449 GCA_900406295.1 Aurinia saxatilis
CTGTGCACTTGCAGTTAGAAATACATAGGGTAAAACTTTGTGTATCATAAGGCAATTGACTTCAGCGGTATTTCTTTTCCTCCATTCGAGATGGCTTTCGCAAACCAGCCGTTCAACCGTGACTTCAGATTTTCATGAATGAAACTAAGGAGCCGTCTTTTCGATCCACTAAAACATTCAGGAAGACCTAGATAGGAACCTCACCTTCCTCCTTATCAATTCCCAGCGTTTTCTTAATATCAATCTTCAGGGATTCTGGAACATGTGCGCCAAAGATAATAGAGGATTTCCCGGGATTTATCATTTGCCCAAAGGCATCCCCATACAGCTTTAAACATCTCATGATTCCAGAGCATTCCTCAATCGTAGCTTTACAGGTAAGTAAGCTATCATCAGCGAATAATAGATGATGGACCGAAGGGCCCCCTTCGGCTAATGCGATTCCATGCACGCGTCCCGCTAAATCCGATTAGTTAAGTACATTCACGAAAGCCTCCACTCCCAATATAAAGAGGAAGGGCGACATTGGATCTCCTTGAAGAAGGCCACGTTCCGGCTTAAAAAAGTCATGCGTTTGACCATTCAATAAGATAGAATAGGAAACTGAGGAAATGCAAGCCATTATCCACCGAATCCATATCTCAGAGAGTCCAAATTTACAGAGGAGTTTCTCAATAAAACCCCACTCAACCCTATCATATGCCTTCGGCATATCCGTTTTAATCGCCATCCACTCTTTGCTAACATCCTCGTTCGTCCGTAGACCATGTACCAACTCATGTGTGATCAGTATATTGTCCGTTATAAGGCGGCCCGAGACGAAATCACCTTGGGTATCTGATATGAGACCTGGGAGAATAGCTTTGAATCTGTCACTCAAAATTTTTGAAATAATTTTGTAGTGAACAGAGCAAAGATTAATAGGTCGCAAATCTTTCATATGTGTGGGGGTCGGAACCTTAGGTAATAGACAAATGTGCGTGTGATTCCAATCCGCCGGTAAGACACCAGTTAAAGAAATCCGTTATCTCCTTAACTACACTCGGCCCCACAATATGCCAAAACTTCTTGTAAAAAACAGCAGAAAAACCATCCAACCCTGGTGCACTATCTCCTTTGATGCTCATTGCCGCTCTTTTTATCTCCTATGCCGTGACATTCTGTGTCAGCATAGCATTCATACCCGCATCAACGCGCGGTTCTAGCCCCGCAAAAATCTCTTCCATATCTCCTGGCCTGGAGGAAGTGAATAAGGTTCTAAAATAATCTACCGCAGTTTGGCCCTTAGATCCCTCGGCATAAAAATCATGTCCCTCATCATCTTTGAGCAATAAAATCCTATTTTGAATCCTCCGGCCCTTGACCGAGTTATGTAAGAATTTTGTATTTCGATCGCATGCTTTCAACCAGTTTTCACTCGATTTCTGTTTCCAGAACTGTTCCTCGTCGTGATAAGCCTAAGCAAGGTTTGATTTTAGATTCAACATGACCGTCGGATCTGGATTTAACTTCAAAACTTCAGCTTCATAAGCAACATGAAGCTCTTGGATCCGGTTGCTGAATTTAAGTTAGAACTGCGTGTCCAACGTGAAAGCTCTAAACGGCAGCTTTGAATATGGGATGTTAAAGAGGTGGGATTAGGGCCTGAGGCTTCTTCCCAACCTTTTTTTTATCACCGTCTCAATATGAGGCTTTTTTATCCAGCGCTTATCAAAACAGAATTTTCCTTTTCCGACGACTAACGGGTCGTAGGCAAAGTTTATTAAAATCAGCATGTGGTCCGATCCCCAAAGATTTAAATAAGTCATCTTCGATCTTGGGAACGCAGTGAACCAGGCATCGTTACCGAAACTCTTATCCAGTTTACACTGAATTCAACCACATTCACGCCAGGCAACCCAAGAGAAATGATTCCCATGGCTGGGCAATTCACGGATTTTGCAATTAATAGCCATATTCCTGAAATTCCATAAGGTATTTTCCTCTCTAGTAGGACCTCCTAGTTTTTCATTTGCATGTATTAGCTCATTAAAATCGTCTCCCAAGAGCCAGGCCCTCATCACGAATTATTGCAAACTCTGATAATAAATCCCACACTATTGCACGACGCGCACGAATTGGATCTCCATACACGCAAGAGAGGTAAAACGAAATGGATCCGAATTGAACATGCAAGTCAATCATCCTATTATTCAAAAAAAAAAAAATATTTACAGAATAACAACTTTTCCACATGAGAGCTAAGCCTCCACTCAAACATGCTGGCTCTACAGTGTACAAATTATTGTATCCTGAACTTTGTTGTAATCCAAGCAAAAACTCCTTATTATTTTTTGTTTCCATAAGAAATAAGAAATCACGGAAATGTTTACGACGAATATCCCTGAGACATGGAACTGTTTTCGGGCCTCCGACACCTTGACAGTTCCAACTCAAAATGCTCATTGGGGAGACAACGGCTTGAAACTGGAAGCCACCATTTTTGCTTTGGTTTTCTTGATACGAGACGTAGACTTTGGAAACAACCTCAGTATGAGGTAAAGGAGCTGACTCTGCCTTCTTCATCTTACCAGACTTGTTTTTTTTTTTATTGGTGGTATTATAAGTGGATCATCATCAAAATTAAAGTGGACTTTTTCCGGATTAGACTTGGCCTTCGATTAGTCACTTTCCTTTTGATAAATTTCCCTTTGGCCGCAGTTGAAGTAGATGGCTTACCAAACCAGAAAGCGACAGGAATACGACTCTCTTCACCACGCGGCAAGTCTAGAATTGTTGCCATGCGATGTATTCTTTTTTGGAAAATATGAATTTTATGCAAAAAAAAGATAGAGAAAATTCGATATATTCGTTTCTTTTCTTTATTTTTGGGAAATTAGCATCTATAACACACACCCAAAAAAAAAAAAAAAATCCTATTATTCAACAAATGGCAAATTTACATCTATGACTAGAATACACAACATATATTCTACAATATATACCAAATCTCCCCTCTTTCATTTCATCCACACAAAACACATTCTCTATCTTTCTTCATTTGTATTTTTTTTACCCCATCTCATCTTATATACCTTATATCTCTTCAACAATATTGATTCAAATTTACAATTCTATTAATAGCAATTTATCTTATATAATATTTTAGGATCCTCTTTTTACAGACCTTTGACAAGCTATCATATGTCACTTTTAAGATTGACATGTGTCTCTCTTTTTTTTTTTATCCTTAAACACCAATTTTCTTATTAAAAAAAGTTTTTATAGACATAAATTTCATAAATTCTCTTTTAAAAGACTTTAATGTACCACTTTTATTGATGGTTATTCCTACACCATAGGTTACAAAATTTAGTTTAACGGGATTTTAATTCTACTTCATAAAAATAATCAAGTCTTGTAAGTAGGATCTTCTACAAGCTTTCACGTGTAGTAACAATAAACAAAATAAGACCAATATTGAAAAAAAACAAATAATAATAGATAAATAACAATTATATTTTAAATTTTTCGTCTATAAGAAATAAGGATTTAAAGTTTTAAGATTATCTATTAAATTCTTTCACATTGGAGGAATAAATACGAAAGGAACAAGCATAACCAAAGCACACACACAAAAACAGTCTTGTTTACGATAGATTTTTCTTCTCCATCGTTGAAGTCTTTTAATTTATATTTCCAATAATGTGTCGCCGTAAAATAAAAACAAAAATATGACCTATCTGTTGATTTTTTATTTATTTAATTTCATCAAACAAACCATTTCGCGCAATGCACGAACTTTCTCTAGTTGTTCTATATCGAACAAAAATGTCATTCTATTATATATGTTTCCATATAGGAACTAATAGTATACAAAGACTTTCAAAATTAAAAAAAATACACATTTTAGATTTAATATTTATTCAAAAGATTTAAGATTATGTTATGTTGGAATTTAAAAAAAAAAAAAAATCAACCTACTCTCTCATCTTATTTGATATTTTTTCATTCATATTAAGTTTATATTCTTTTTTACATCATACTATAATATTCTATTCTATTTTTTGTGGTAAACAGGACAGTAGGATGTGGTCTTATTTATAACCACATGTCTATATTTTGAAAAAATGTTATTTATTCTGAAAAGTCCAACAAGATTTTGAGTGTTGGTAAGGACAACTAGAAGAAAGCTTTTTGCTCAGCCTTTAAGAGGCATCGCTCTCTCCCCATAAAAAACCCTAGCCGCAAAATTCAGATCTCAGATCTACCTCTCTGGTTGATTGTCTTTGAACATCACCCTGAGAGGATCTTTCAACCTTTCCTTTTTTCTCTTTTTTTGTGTTTCCTCTCTTCGTTATAGGGTTCTCTTCAGATTGGACAGATCTAAAGTTGGGGTGGCTTTCGAGTCTCGAGGGGTGGGCTTAGTGGCATTTTGAGGACGACATTGGCGTGGTCAACCCCTACTGATTCTCCTTCGCCTCAGTTAAGGAAGCTCTCGTCGCTCTCTCTCCTAGGAGTCGTTTCCTCTGGTGGTCTCCCTCGGGTAGAAGTGGCTCGCGCTGTCCCAGTGTTTCTCTTCATGCCACCGCCGTCTACAGGCTCTTGAGGACGGGGTCGCAGCTTGATGGTGGTCTAGATCTGAGTACTCGGGTAAGATCTAAAACGGTGTAGATGGTGGCGGCATTTAGAGCTCTCCTGCGTCTCTTCTCGCTGAGGTTCTATCGCGTTTTGTTTTTAGCCGTGGTTTAGAGAATTGCGGTTCTTTGCTCCCTCTTACACTTGACGTTAGTAGAAGTGGCTCTCTCCTTGAGCTAGTAATAGTCGAATGGTAAAGAGCTTGCATATTTATGATTTTGAGGATGATTGTTGCTTGTGGGTTCTGTTATGGTCTTTTGTTGCTTGCCCTTTCTTGAGAACCCCTCTGTAGGTTCAGGGTTTGTCGGGTTCAATTTGCAAATGGTTGTGGCCTTTGGCATTACGGTGTTGGTCCTGGGGGAATCAAAAGGGTGATGTCAATTGAAGCTCGCTCAGTAAAACGAGATGTGCCAGTCCTTTGTGGATTTTGAGGCTGCTTATGGCCGCACACATTGTTTCATTTGGTTATTCAAACTTTTATATCCGTCGAGCTAGAGCCCTTGAGACATCTCCCCCATTCTTGGTCCCCTGATTCACAATTTTATTTATAGTATTTAAGATTAGTTGTTTTACAAAAGGCGTTTAAGATTGGATACTAAGGGTTTGGGTTTGGTTTTTGGGGTTCTTTGCTTGGGACTGCTCGAGAGTCGTCTAACTATCTTTCCGGCTTTGTTCTACGGTTATTCATGTTGGTGGATGTATCGTGGATTTTATGGTTTTTAGCCATGATATAGAGAGTTTTATCGAATCTTTTTTATGTTTTCTAGTCTTTGTTAGTATTTGCAAGTTAAAGCACATATTTGGTGATTTTGGAGCATTCTATAGTGTTTTAGAGCTTTTGGAGGCAAACTAGCAAATGATGATGCAGAACCAGTCACAAGGGCTTCAAAGATCATATCAGATGGAGATCTTCTCGATGGAATTTTGATCTCATATTTTGACACAACATAGGAAATTGAGTTAGCTTCACTTTGGTGGTGGTTTCAAGTCATTCTGAGTAACGGTTGAAGAGATATGACCATTTTAGTGAAGACATATCGTTCTGGCGAGCAAACAGAACAAAGCGAGGATTGGCTAGAGTGTCGAACAACACACACAAGAGTGTCGATCGACACCCCTTCAAAAACAGTAAAAGAAACTTTCCTTTTATTGCACAAACTGCCCCAAAACTTGTAGAAAGTCCACAAAAGACCCAAAACGTGTTTTGACTGTATAAATACTTGTTTTTAGGTTTAGTTTTGACATATCTTAAATTCTTTTGAGACTTAAGCAAGGGGATTATTCCAAAGCTTTTCGGGAGAAAATTCTACTCATAGAGAAGATTTCTGAACCCTTTGATTTTATTTTATTGGAATTCTCTTTTCATGCTTACTTCTTTAATCATGTTGATTGTTTCAATTAATATGTGTGAGTAGTTTGCTTGTTAGGTTTAGGTTAGTTCTAGAGCTAATGATGGATTGATAGTTTAGGGTAATTGTTAGAGAAATCATATGTAGTTCTTCATATAAAATTGTGTGTAATGCTTGTTCTAGCTTGATCACCTAGAAACTTGATTATAGGTTAATTAATTGATGTGATAGCATAATTAATTGCTGGAATTATTTTAAAAATGAGCAAAATAACTATCTAGGATTTTGTAAACTTATTGAACTTAGGATTAATGCTTGTTTTTATTCATAGAGTTTGTAAAGAAATTTGGAATTCTAGGATTTAGACATAGATAATTTTTGCAACGATAGTTAGCTGATTTTACATTAGTAATTCATGTTCTAGGACGGTTCTTAATCATCCTCTAATTAATATCTTATCTATGAATTTCAGACTCCCAAAGAATTACCCATGACCTAGCTTTTGTTTTATTGATTTAAAATACATATTCTCTACAGCTTTATTAATAGTTAATCATTAGTCATATTTATTTAATCTGCTTAGTGAAGTTTTAATACTTAAATTTATAGGCAAATTAAAATCTCTGTGGATTCGATCCCTAAATACTACAGCTAATTAACTGTGCTCTTGCAGTTAGCTCTTACGGTAAATTTGAGCATATCAATTTTTGGCGCCGTTGTCGGGGACTTAATTGTCTGCCTATATATTATAGTTTTAGAATTTCGCCTAAGTTTTATTTATATTTTTAATTTTTCGTTTTTTTAAATTTTATTTTTACTACTCACATATTTATTTATTTTTTTATTTTAGGCAAAAAAAAAATAAAAAATAAAGAAGATTATGCCCATATATTACATTGAAGGAGAAATCATTTTAGATAAGCTTGAAGAGGTAGTTCATCTTGTTTCATCAAACGATATAGATGGTACACATGAGTCATTCACATCTTCCATTGCAAAGGTATCTTCTTATTTGGATGTCTTATTTTCGAATAGAGATTTATCTACTAGTTTGGAAACTTCATTGCTCATTGATGAATGCTATGCTCTGATAAGTGAGTCTGAAAAACTAGATACTCTAAGATTGAAAGGCTTTCTAAGTGTTATGATAATATTGATTATCTACATGTTTTGAATGCTCATGAGCTTTCAATGAATGAGGAGTCTAGTTCTCTTCTTGAAAATTCTTACCTAGGGGATATACTGAATTTAGATAGGATCTTGAATGAGATAGATAACTCTAAGGTAGAGAAGATATCTAGAGATGAGGATATTGTGCTTTACGTGGTTGATGGAGATAAAGTTGACAATTTTTTCATAGACTCAATTAAACATGAAGTTGACTTTATTCTTTCATCAACCGAATTTGATCCCCATGTGCATTTAAAAATCAAGGAAGAATTTAGATTATATGCTACATTGGTAGTAAATGTTCTTGATTTCAGTTTTTCCTCTTTGCTATGGAAAATTGTGTCTCTTTTTTCACGTTTTGTTCATTGTGTTAACAGGAGAAGGACCAAAGAGAGGTTGGCTCAACCATTCGATTCTAATGACTAACATCTTATGCATAATAGTAAAGCTAACGACTTGAAATAAGCGCTTGGTGGGAGGTAACCCACTTGTAAGTTTTTATTATTATTATTTTAAGATTAGTTTTGGTGTTTTTGAATTTTTAAAAATATTTATGGTTCTCAAAAAATTTTAATTTTAATTTTATAAATTCTACCAGATTTTTCTACTATTTATAAAATTATTTTCGTGATTTTTTATACAATTTCTATATTTATTACGGATTTAAAAAAAAACAAATTGTGGCCAATAGGAAAAAGTGTCGACCGACACTGATGCTTTGTCGATCAGCTGGGTCGACACTCATCGTGAGACAACTCGAGTGAAGTTCTGATGTCGATAGACACCCTCTTGAGTGTCGATCGACACCCTTGCGAAATCAGGTAAGTGGTTTCAAATTTTGACTCATTTCGATTAATATTTTCATTCTTTTCTCGTCTCGAGATTTTTACACTATGGGACAGTGTTGTTTAAGTTTGGGGAGACAAATACTGATGTATTTGTCTTTGTCTTGATTTATGGTCCAAAATTTTGAAAAAAAATCGTTTTATTGAGTCAAAAGGGTGTATGTTGAACTATGATCTTTTGCTTTGGTTTATTGCATTAACTTTGTCTTTTTAGTGACCATATTTGCATAAGTAATTCCAGATCAGACTAATGAAAAATCAAAAATCCAGTTAGTAGTACAAAGACACCCATGTCTAGTTATGAGGACCCGAACGGTTGGAGCTTATTGCACCTCTTAAATGTGATCAATGCTCTAGGATTTGATTCTTCCATTCATGCTTGCCAGATTCAACAAGTAAGAGAAAGCATTTGCTACTCTCCTTTTCGAAAAAGTGACTTCATAATATAGTTACAATAGAATTAAGTAAAATACTATGGTAGCCTAGGGAATGACCTTCCCGATGATGGAACTTGTATTATAATAGAAACAGAAAGCTTGAAGGTTGGCTAGTGACTAACCTCTCGATGATCCAAAACCAAACTATAAACCATTAAGTATAGATTATTAATGCTACTCAAGTCTGGAGGAGGGTAGTGAATATTTTTGTTCAAGTGTGGGTTTGTCAAACATTGTATGGAATTGAATCTAGAAATTTCGAAGGTATTGGGATCGGATGAAGAGAAAAGCGAGGAAAAAGGCATCAACTTCATAACTAGGTTGTGGGTTTATTTGGAATGCTAAGGAAGTCTAAGAAGAAGTACATGGTGGTCTTGTTTGGATTACTTTTATAGATTGTGGCTTACTAGATGACTAAGTGGTGCATGGCTTAAAGGGAAGGTGAGTTCAGTTATTTTCAAACATCTTTCACAGCTTTGTTCTAAGTTTGCTTGAGGGCAAGCAAATGTTAAGTCTGGGGGAGTTGATATATCGTGGATTTTATGGTTTTTAGCCACGATATAAAGAGTTTTATCGAGTCTTTTTGGTGTTTTCTAGTCTTTATTAATATTTACATGTTAAAACACATATTTGGTGATTTTGGAGCATACTAGAGTGTTTTGGAGCTTTTGGAGGCAAACTAGCAAATGATGATGCAGAACCAGTCACAAGGGCTTCAAAAATCATATCAGATGGAGGTCTTCCCAATGGAATTTTGATCTCATATATTGACACAAGATAGGAAATTGAGTTAGTTTCACTTTGGTGGTGGTTTCAAGTCATTCTGAGTAACGGTTGAAGAGATATGACCTTTTTAGTGAAGACATGTCGTTCTGGCAAGCAAACAGAACAAGGCGAGGATATGCTAGGGTGTAGGGTGTTGAACGACACACGCAAGAGTATCGATCGACACCCCTTCAAAAACAGCAAAGGAAACTTTCCTTTTATTGCAGAAACCGCCCCAAAACTTGTAGAAAGTCCACAAAAGACTCAAAACGTGTTTTGCCTGTATAAATACTTGTTTTTTAGGTTTAGTTTTGACATATCTTAAATTCTTTTCAGACTTAAGCAAGGGGATTGTTCCAAAGCTTTTAAAGGAGAAGATTCTACTCATAGAGAAGATTTCTGAACACTTTGATTTTATTTTATTGGAATTCTATTTTCATGCTTACTTCTTTAATAATGTTAATTGTTTCAATTAATATGTGTGAGTAGTTTGTTTGTTAGGCTTATGGTAGTTCTAGGGTTCATGATGGATTGATAGTTTAGGATATATGTTAGAGAAATCATATGTAGTTCTTCATCTAAAATTGTTTAATGTTTGTTCTAGCTTGATCACCTAGAAACTTGATTATAGGTTAATTAATTGATGTGACAGCATAATTAATTGTTGGCGATTATTTTAGATGAGCATAATACCTATCTGCAAAGAAATTTGGTTTAGGGATTTTGTAAACTTATTGAACTTAGGATTAATGCTTGTTTTTATTCATAGAATTTGCAAAGAAATTTGGGATTCGAGGATTTAAACATAGATAATCTTCGCAATGACAGTTTGTTGATTTTACATTAGTGATTCATGTTCTAGGACGGTTCTTAACAATCCTCTAATTAGTATCTTATCTATGAATTTCAGACTTCCCAAAGAATTACCCATGGCCTAGCTTTTGTTTTATTGATTTAAAAAAACATATTCTCTACAACTTTATTAATAGTTAATCGTTAGACATATTTATTAATCTGCTTAGTGAAGTTTTAATACTTAAATTTATAGGCAACTTAAAGTCCATATGAATTTGATCCCTAAATACTACAGCTAATTAATTGTGCTCTTGCAGTTAGCTCTTAGGGTAAATTTGAGCATATCAGTGGCTCTATCCGATCGAGGTTTTCATGCTCCTGATCTCTACTTTTGACTTGTTCGAAGTCTAAATTCTACTTGCACTACAAGAAAACACGGTTTTTCTGACGGACAAATCCGTCGGAAAACCG
>OVAP01007779.1:0-10448 GCA_900406295.1 Aurinia saxatilis
GGTATTCTGATTTGGCAAACAAAGAAAAGGTTATATTAGAATTTGATCCATAAAAATAAGAGAGAGGAAATACAAAAACAAAACTGTGTGATCAAGATACACAAGTTATATTGTGAGAATTTAGGTACAAACTATTTGTAAAGTTATCAAATGATATTTATGGTTTAATATTTTAAAATTTCGGTAGAGATTACACCGACATAAGTTGATTTTTTTATTTGGTGGATTAATATACATAAAAATGAGTTTTTTAAAACACAATTACCAAATGATATCAAAGTTTAAATTGTAAGACATTGGTAGAAATCGTACTAAAAAAATAGAATTTTTAAAAATTTGGTGGCTTAATGCACATGAAACCAGTAGAGATCATACAAAAGAAGGATTTGAAACTCCTTTAATTTGATATATTAATTACACAAAAAAACTGAGTGTTTTTGTAAAAATTTCAAATAATATCAATGGTTCAATATTTTGGACAGCGGTAGAATGTAAAAAAAAGTCGGAAATTTCTACACACGAAATTGAATATTTTTTGTAAAATTACCAAATAATATCAATAGTTTAATATTATGGACTATGGTAGATATCATACCAAAAAATCCAAAATGTGATGGGTTAATACACACAAGAATATATAAAAAAATCCTTAAAAATTTGTGTACTAATTATTACACACAAATTGAATATTTTATGAAATTATCAATTTATATCAATAATTTAATATTTTAGACTCCGGAATAAATCGTATAAAAAATAAAAAATTCTACCTTTCATGGATATTAGCACACAAAATTTACGTATTTTTATAAAATTACCGGTCTAATCACTCACCGGTTATCATATAATAACGTCATATTATTATTATATTAGTAAAAAATACAAAATAAAACTGTCAGAACACATGTATATTCATGTGCGTTATTACTAAATTATATGGTTTCAAACTATTTTGCTTCTTTTATCCAATGTGCTTTTTTAAATCTTCACGGTACTTTTAAATTGGGGAAATCTCAAAAATGCCTCTTTTGGATGCACATTTTTAAAAATACTTTTCCTTTTTTGACATTTTTGAAAATATATTTGTTTCATTATAAATTCAATCTAAATTATCAATTTTAATATTTTAAAATATTTTATAATGTTTTGTAGAGTCACAGGGTTTAGACTTTTAGGGTTTTAATAAATCCAAAACTCCTAAAATATAAACTCTAATACCTCAAACATAAACCCAAATAGTTTGTAAAACACTAAACCCTAACCTTACAAGATTTAAGCCCTAAATTAAACCTTAAATCAACCCTAAATCCAAAAAGGTGTTTTTGAAAGATAAATGGAGGTATTTTTGAAAGGAGCATGTTGAAAGGGGCATTCTTAAAATTTCTCTTTTAAATTTTACATATATTGTTGAGAAAAAAAAAAATACATGTATTATTCGTTTTCAAACTTACATGGAGAAAGAAACTATGATTTGTTCTTTCATAAATATACACATGACAATCTCGATATAAAACCATGATGGAGCTATCAAATCAAATATTTTTTTAAAATAAAATATATTCGACTTTTCTAATTACCTTTGTATTAGGCGAAGATTATGTTGTTAATCTTAAAGAATTGTGTATGTGGCACAGTTGTTAGTTATTATGTCTGTGTGCTAGAGGTCATGGGTTCAAACCCTCTTTTGAATAGCTCAATTTGTCAAGTGTTTTGTTTTAGTAAAAAGTTATTTCGGATCTCTTTTTTGGGCTTAGGACCTTCAGTGTGAGGGGGAAGGTTTGGTTCTTACGCTGATTTCTTTTCTTTGCCGCTATTCCATATTTCTATTCTCAAGATTTTAGCAATTCTGTTTAGTTTGCCGACAATATTCACCTTGATTTTCTAGGTTTCCTTATTTTTCTTGTTACCACACTTGATATTCGTATATCTTGTTACGACGCTTAGAACCCTAGTTTTCCCCTTACTCTCTAAACTCTCTTTTGTCGATGAATCTTCACCTTATGAAAGTAATGGACGATATGTCAATAGATGAGGATAATCACCCCGTTGTCATGCCTGATCTTCCGGAATTCAAATCAGCAGACAAGAACAGTCTCAGCTTGATGGGTCGTCTTCTCAATCCAGAGAACCAGAAGATGGCGAGCATGATCAGGGATATGCCCCAAATCTGAGGTCTAGCTAATCGAGTTCGTGGAGTGGTGCTCTCCAAAGACAAATTTCGATTTATGTTTAAGTATGAAGAAGATCTCGAGGAAGTCTTAGGTCTAAGAGTCCATTCATATAACGAATGGTCCATGATCCTCGAACGATGGGTGGATCCCTTCCCGGAGCAGTATCTTACACATATGATGGTATGAATTCAGATTAGTAATATCCCGGTCAACTACAATACTCTAGCAGCTTTCAACTGGCTTGGCGGTCTCGTTGGTGAAGTTAAGGGTTCGGACTTTGATGCTACTAAATCTCAAGTACGAGATTCTGTCCGCGTTCGTATCCGCTTTGATGTGTCCAAGCCATTATGTTGGGCCATGATGGTTGATTTCCCCTGCGGCTTACAATCGGAAATCGTTTATCACTTTGAAGGGGTCCGAAAGCGTTGCTATGATTGTCACCGTCTAACACACGACAACTCTCGATGCCCCTTTAAAAAACAGAGTCCTACAAAGAAAGGATATATCCCTGGTCCATCCTCTATACCTAGACCGTCTCCTTCACGTTCACAAAACCTGAACACAGATCCTTTCGCTGGAGTTCTCTCTAAGGAACAATTTGGAACTCAATCCTTGTTTGGCCGACCACGCATTCACCCTGATGTCCTCTATGAGATGCGACAATATCTTTCTACTGATGATGCATCTGAAAAGTTAAGAAGAGAAATTTGCGTCCATAAACAACTGGCAGACTTGGAGAAAGACCCTATTGCTTACCAACAGTATCTCTTACTTGCCCAGACGCAACGGATGCTTTACGTGTAGCCAGAGGTAAAGATATAGTTATGGAGATGGTTCTATTCGACGGATTGTCCACTTCCGACAGTAGTGTTAACCATGCTCTTGCGATGGAGAAGCCTATCCATGCTGCCCCGGGTTCTTACCAATCCGCTCCCCATTACCTGATTGGTGATGCTTTATGGTCTTCTGCTCCAGAACTCCATATTGATCCCCTGCTCTCTTCTCTGGAAAACTTGGACCAAGGCGAGTTCCTACTATAGACTTATCGATACTGTCTCCTGCTTCCGCAACACATCATCCCATTGAGCCACACTTAGATGTAAGTGCTTCGAAGCCTAACATGGGTGCTCTCTGGAAAAGACTAGCTCGGAGAAATGCTCATGATCCTATTTTGCCACCAACGCCAGAGTCTTCACCGCCATGGTTCCAAACGAAAAGGTTCTGACTCAATCCCTACTATTTCCAAAATCGCTAAGCGTGATTCCAATACGGTGGTTCCTCTTACGGAACCGCTGCTTGATTAATGAGGTTTATGAGTTGGAATTGTCGGGGGATGAGTAATCTTCCGACAATTCAGAGATTGAAGGAGATGCGTCGGGTGCATTCTCCGGAGATCATGTTTTTGATGGAATCGAAATGTAGTAGAATTAAAGTTGAAGAGGCACAACGAGATTTAGGTTACGAGAATCTGTTCACAGTGGATCCGGTTGGACTCAGTGGCGGATTGGTTCTGATTTGGACATCTGCTTTTGATGTCCACATTGTTTACGCAGACAAAAACTTCATTGACACAAAAATTGTTTCAGGATCAATGGAATTTTTTGTCACTTTTGTTTATGGCCACCCTATATGGGGCTCAAGAGCACACATATGGGAGAGGCTTTCGCAGTTTGGTGGTAATCGCACCGAGCCTTGGGGTATGGTTGGCGATTTTAATGACTTACTTGATAATTCGGAGAAGCTGGGAGGCCCAGCAAGGGACGCTTATACGTTCGGACCCTTTAGGGAGATGATAGCTAAATGTTGCATGATAGAGTTAGCTTTTACCGGGAATGAGTATACGTGGACAGGGAAACGACCTGATGGATGGACACACTGTCGATTGGATCGATGTTTTGGCAACAAGAACTGGTTCACACAATTTCCACAAGCATCACAGACCTTCTTAGCTAAATTTGAATCAGACCATATGGTGGTGATTGTCAAATTACTTGCTGATGAAGAAGCTAAAAGAGGTCACTTCAGATTCGACAAAAGATGGGCAAAGGATCCAGGTTTAGAAAAACTTATTGAGGGGGAATGGAAGGATTCAGATAGGCTGGGTAACACTACAGCCTCATCGAAATTTGCCTCTTTAAGACGAACAATCAGCAAATGCAAACGGGTCTGGTTCTAACTCTAAGCATAATATTGACATTCTGGAGAAAGATATTGATGTGGAAGAGAGTAAACAAATCCCCTGTTTAAGTCACTTATTAATATTGAAGGAATCTCTAGCCCGTGAACGAAAAAAGAGGAGCTGTTTTGTAAACAAAAGAGTCGAGAATGATGGCTTAAAGATGGGAAAAAAATTCGAAATTCTTCCAATCCTCTGTGAAAAGTACTAGAATAAGAAACTCCCTGCAATTTCTCATTGATGAGCATGGAGTTGAACGAAGATCTGAGAAAGACAAAGGGTTAGTAGCGGTGGAATACTTTCAAAAGCTTTTTTCTTCCTCTCAACCTGCTTCCATCCACGACATGCTTCAGGGTTTTCAAGCTAAGGTTACAACGAATATGAACAAAGCTTTGGTTCGTCCCGTAACAGCCAAGGAAGTCAAGACTGATGTTTTCTCGATCAAAGCTGGTAGTGCTCCAGGGCCAGATGGCTTCACGTCTTACTTCTATCAGAAATATTGGTCCATTGTGGGGGGCAAAGATTACCCGTGAAGTGCAAGCTTTCTTCAGTTCTAGTTTGATGCCTTCTCAATTGAACTTTAGTGAAATCTGTTTGATTCCAAAGAAAGATTGCCCTACAAGAATGACAGAGCTCCGCCCCATAAGCTTGTGTAACGTCTTATTCAAAATCATTTCCAAAGTGATGATGCATCGACTCAAACCCTTCTTACAGCAGATAGTCTCTACTACACAATCAGCTTTTGTGCCAGAGAGACTCATCTCAGATAACATACTCATATCCCACGAGTTAATATTTTTTTCGACACCGGTACAAATCATACAAATTTTTTTTTGAAAAGTCCTAAATTTGGTGAGTTAATACACACAGAAATTGAGTATTTTTGTAAAGTTATCAAATGATATATATAGTTTAATATTTTGGACACTGGTAAAGATTATATAAAAAAACCCAAGTAAAACAATTCTCGATTTTGTGGATCAAAACACTCAAATTTGAAATTTGATATACATGAGAGTATATAAAAAAGAAATTTAAAAAATCCTAAAAACATTTTGCCGGTTAATAATTAATTCACACAAAACTGAATATTTTTATGAAATTATCAATTTATATCAATAATTTAATATTTTCATTTCCGGTATAAATCATATAAAAATAAAAAATTATAACTTTCATGGGTATAATAAGAACACAAAATTTAGGTATTTTTATAAAATTACCGGTCTAGTCACTCCCGGTTATCATATAATAATGTTATATTATTATTACATTAATAAACTATACAAAAAAAAAAACTGTCAAAACACATCAAAATACACAGAAAAAATGTATATTCATGTGCGTTTTTACTAAATTATATAGTGAGAATATAGGTAAGGTTCAAACTATTTTACTTCTTTTATCCACTGTGCTTTTATCCTTCACAGTACTTTTAAATTTTACATGTATTGTTGATAAAAAAAAAAAAAAAAAAATTACATGTATTATACTTTTCCAAACTTACATGGAGAAAGAAACAATGATTTGTTCTTTCATGAATATACACATGACAATCTGGATTCAAAACCATGATGGAACTACCAAATCAAATATTTTTTTAAATGAAATATTATCGACTTTTCTAACCTTTGTATTAGGAGAAGATTATGTTATTAATTAATACACACGAAAACTGAATATTTTTGTAAAACTACCAAATGATATCTTTTTTTATTCATTTGATTAAAAAATGTCAAACATGGTGTAATGAAAGCTGAAGAACAATAAAAGAGGACCACCAAAATAAAATGCATTACCAAATGATATTAATAGTTTAATATTTTGGGCTTCAATTGAGATCATACAAAAAAAAAAATCAAAAAGTTATAAATGTGGTAGGTTAATAAACACAAAAATAAGTATTTTCTAAATTTATTAAATAAAATCAATGATTTAATATTCTGGACATCGGTAGAGATCATGCAAAAAATAATAATTAAATAATAAATTTGGTAGGTATTTTCTAAAAATATCAAATGATATCAATGCTCTAATATTTTGGACCCCGTTGAGATAATAAGAAAAAAAGCCAAACAATCCTAAATCTAGTGGGTTAATACACACAAAATTTGAGTATTTTTTTTAAAAAATTACCAAATGGTATCAGTGCTTTAATATTTTGGACACCGGTAGAGATCATACAAAAAAGATACATAAATTTGGTGGGTTAACACACACACAAAATTGAGTGTTTTCTGAATTTTTTTTATCAAATGATATCAATAATTTAATTAATATTTAAGGCACCGGGAGAGATCGTATAAAAAAGTCGAAAAATCTTAATTTTGGTGGGTTAATACACACGAAAATTGAGTATTTTGGTAAAATTATCAAATGATATTAATTATTTAATATTTCGGACACATATAGAGATCATAAAAAAATTTTTTGGAAAATCTTAAATTTGGTTGTCAAATACACATGATTTTTTTTTCAAAATCACCAAATGATAGAAATCTTAGGACATACACTAAAAAGATTTTAAAAATCTATGAACTTTGGTGGGTTAACACACGAAAGTTAGGGGCTTAACCACATATACCCATTTTTTATTTCATTAATCACATATACCCACTTTCCTTCATTTTAGTTATTTTTCTTGTAAGAAGTCTAAAATACCCCTATTTAAATATTAACTATTTATGGGGTTTTAAGGTTTATGATCTAGGGTTTAGAGTTTAGAAACCTTAAACCCTAAAATCTTAAACCCTAAAAAGTCTTCCCACCCCTAATAAACCCTAACCTCCTAAAATATAAACCCTAAATCCTAACAATTAAACCCTAATAGTTATTAAAAATTAAACCATAAGTTTATAAGGGTTTAACCCTAAATCCTAAACCCTAAGTAAATCATAAACTCTATAATTTTATTAAACCCTAAATCCTAAAATCTTTAATCCTAAAATCTTTAATCCTAACAAATATATGATTTATAATAAAAATAGTTTTTGTAAATGAAGGGTATAATGGTATTAAAATAAAAAAGGGTGGATATATGTGATTAAAAAAAGGGTGTGGTTATATGTGGATAGTTTATATGTAAAGTTGTGTATATTTNTGTGGTTATATGTGGATAGTTTATATGTAAAGTTGTGTATATTTGTCATTCTCTCCGAACGTTATAGGTATGAGAATCCAAACTGGTAATTAACAAAAGATTGACATCATTCTAGTCAACTGTTTAAACACCCTATATAAAATGGCCGATTTAATTCTTTAGAAAAACTCGATTTTTTATATAATAAGGTTAAAACCAAAAAAAAGAATTCTCTTCACTTTTTAGTTTTTTTATTTTCCTTGGATAACTAAAGCCTCTTTGAGATTATGCATGGCCTTCACGGATGAGTAGTTTGGTCGGACTTTTCTCGCATCAGTTTGATGAACTTTGGTTCAGTTTCATATAATTCCCGGGCTACATATCTCACGTGTCACATGCGCTTATTTAAAAATATGGAGCCCAGGATAGGTTGAGCAACCTTCTTACATGTAACAGAGATTTTGGAAAGCATTTACTAGACTTTAAGTGGGTATGATATTTGGAATAGTATTAAAGATTTTTATCATCGAGAATCCGAGATAGTTTGTATCGTAATGAATGCAAATGACATTTAATTCTCATCCATAAAATCTCAGTTAATTCCTTACTTGAGTTTTTGAATATACAGTATATATTGGTTATATGAAGAACCCCTAGGTAGGTAGGACATTTTAGGCCACAAAGAAGCCGCTGCAATGGAGTCAACCGATCCTCCACAGCCTTTATCTCTTCTATCACTACCCGAGGACATTGTTTTGCTCTGCTTGGCTCGCGTATCAAGATCATACTACCCAAAGCTCTCTCTGATCTCCAAGAGATTCAAGTGTCTCCTCGTCTCCAAGGAGCTCGTTAAGGTACGAAGCCAGCTTAAAACTGAAGAAAATTGTATTTATGTCCGCCTAAGTACGCCCAAATATCAAATCTGGTTTACTCTGTGGATAAAACCTGGTCAACAAACCCTGCCCCAATGCACAAATTACTGGGAAGACGAGTTTAGTGGGAAGATATCAGAAGTGCTTCCACCAAAAGATGTTAACAAAAACCAACAAGAACCGCTCTTCAAGTCGTCGTTTGTGTATGTGCTGACTCCCGGGATGCATGAAGCCCCCCCTACCTGGATGGTGGCTCTCAAGTCTACTGGGAATTTATTGGTACCAGCGCCCTCTCCTTATAGTCAAGAATCAAATAGTAGATGGTTGGTTATCAACAGGTTTGTGATCGATAATGTAGAGTACAATTATCGGAATCGTAGATTGTGGTGGTATCAAAGAAGCTCGGAAGAATGGAGATTGGTCAAGGGTTTGTCTAGACTTGATAAGTATCCTAGCTATCCTAGATATCCTAGCTATCCTAGATATCTTAGCTATCATAGTGAGGCTGTTGATTATGGTGGAAAGCTAGTAATCTTTTGGGAAAGTCCAAATGTGTCTACTCTCGATCAAACCAAGGAAATTTGGTGTGCTATGATCTTGCTTGACAAGATATTCGATGGTGAAGTTTGGGGTCACATTGAATGGGTTGATGTTGTGCTTCGAGTCCCCGTGTCATACACACTCTCACATTGTAGGACATTCTTGAGATGATTGGTATGAACAGCGGTATGCATGGTGACATCTCTCTTTAATCTGATAGTATGCTGTATTTTTCTTTTATGGATAATTTTACATGCATGGTTTGATTTCTTTTACAATAGTTGTGCCATTTGTGGCCATTCATGATGCTCTTTGTGCTAGTTGTTATTGAAATGACTATGATCATGAGAACAAGCCTCAATGGGTGATGTTCTATTTTTACTCTCAAACAGCATGCAAAATGTTGTCAGTCCACTCTTTTCTTTTTGTTCTTACGATCACGCACCAGCTGCCTTTATATGTTAGATTCGGTTGCGGTCGAAGAAATTCAGTTTTGCATCAAAGAGAGTTCAATTACCAATATGAATCACTCCTGAATCAGCACACCTCTTTCCCCATTTAATCAACTTGTGACCCCAAACCTATTCTCATGTATGTTTCCCAGCATTTGAAACAATAAAAATCAACTAATGAATACTGTAAGAAAAGAAAAAAAAGTCATAATAACTACGCATTCAAACACCTTGTCATATATATGGTTTTGATCTAGACATTGACAGAAGCAGAAAAATAGATCATAAAACACCATGACTTCCTATTGGTTAATACCTTTCATCGCATTATTTTACCCAACACCCTTCGGATTATTGTTGATTGTTTTGGAATTACCTTCCTATTGGTTTGGTGACATTTTCATTGTTATTTAAGGTTTAGAACCTTCTTATCATTAATAATATTTATTATTGGGACAAAAAAAAATGTATGTTTATATTGTAAAATTCTATAGTAAAACATTTTTGTAAATATGGAGTTTTTATCATAAGCAGTATTATTTTTTACTATATCATGATTAAAATGAACTAGAAAAATACAAATTCTTTTTCTCTTTTCTCTTCTCTCATGAAACAAAAATTATAACTAGTTGATACCATATGATTGATGTTCCATAGTATATTATGTACATGACTAGATCATAAAACACCATGACTTCCTCAATGATTACAACCTTTCATGGTATTATTTTACCGACATATTGTTTCAACTGTTAATACTTCCACAAACAGCTAAATTGACAACAATCTCATCATCATTCATGTTTTAAAATAATAATTTTTAAGAAATTAAACATTTTTGAAAGATTATATTGTATTAATTTATAGATTATTCAACATTAAATTTGTATGGCTTTGGCAAAAGATAAGGCATCAATAGTTCTTATCATTTTTCTGCATTTAAACTGAATCCGATTACAAATTTCAAGTTCAACATTACAACAATTCAACGCAACACATGAAGAGGAACAGACTTTTGTCATTTACTGATACAAGGAAATTCTCCTTTGGATGAATTACTAGATTTCACAATCCATCATGTTGAAGGGGAAATGTCTGAAGTAAAGTTTTGTTAGAATATTTGAGATTGAAAGTTTATAGAATGTGTATATGAAGAAT
>OVAP01007780.1:0-10307 GCA_900406295.1 Aurinia saxatilis
ACTTGTCTTGTCCGGACAAACTAACTAACGGTTCTAGCTCGGGTTGGCAAGTCTTGAGTTGGGATTGTTAGGAATGAATTATTTGAATAGTTGAACTGGGTAATTGGATTTGTTACATGCATCTTGGTTTAACCGTTTAAATGATTTATTAGTAGCATCTTCGGTCANCACTCCGGCCTCCTTGTTCACAACGCCAATAAGAGATCTAGGAGATGGGGTCTCCAATACACCGGGATATTTACCTTGTAAGACAGATGCTACCAAACTTGCTAATCCTTTCCGTTTCGGGTTTGTCGTACTCGCCGAAACTCGAGAGCAAATATGCATCTTCCAAGATGTTTTAACGTTCCAACTACCTTTGCTTCCTTCTGGCCTTGACACTCGTAGGTACCACTTGCACCCTCGTTCACGACATTTAACCACATATCTACAAGTATCAAATGTCACTACCTTGAAGTCGTAGAATCGATTATGTGACACTATCATCACTAAATTTTGAGCTTGCTCTTTACGCTCAATTTCTTGACCTACTTCCAAAGTCATACCATCTCCCCATTCCTCTACAGTCTGAGTTCTTTGCTCTTCTACGTCATCACTAGCAAGGGGAAGGTCAAACATTCATCATCATTTCCATCATCATTCTCATCGTCATCGTCACATCCTATATCCTCACATCCATCAATCTCCAAGGGACCATCATTGTGCTTCTCCTCAAGTTGCTCCTCCTCAAGTTGCTCCTCCTCATGTTGCTCCTCCTCCTCCTCCTCGTATATAGCAATCGCATTTTTATCTCTAGCATTTGATTCCATCTCACCATAATTCATACCAAAAGAACTTCCTCATTCATTAAGATTTATTTCCACATGCAAAACACTTCTGAGTTCCCCCCCAGTCATGGTGTATAGATAACTTAAAACATCCTCATCATCACAAATATATGATTGTCTCTTTGCTTCAAACGCCAACGAGATGTAACTCATTCTTATCTTTGCGCCTTTATCTACCCCAATCTTCCTCTGTATCTTTTTCTCTAAACCCGAGTAAGTTATATCCTCCAGAGATGATGTCTTGAACGGTAAAGCGTGATAGCTAGCACCCTTCAAATCCCATTCACACCCATTATCGGTTTCTATGTAACACCCTCCATAATCAAAATATGTGGCTGTTGTTATCATTGTACTTGTAAAATAGTATGTGGAACAACTTAGAATGTGAAAATAAATCAGTGCATATCATATAAGAGCATTTGAACAAATTCTAAAAAATGGCCAACTATGAACTCTCTGTCCGGTAAAACTAGAACAACTCAGTTTAACTATGCCTAGTACGAGAACATTAAAATCTCTGCCTACTAAGACTAGTATAACTAGTATACTAGTTATACCCATGCAGATTTGGTACTCCACCTACATTGCTATTCTACCGAATACAATCTCTTCCAATCAATGCAATAGCCTACATCTACCATATACACATAACCAATTGAATCTGTNATACAATAGCTTACATCTAACACATACACATAACCAATTGAATCTCTATAGCAAAATACATTCAATTTCAATTGAAATCGCATAAAATCCCTAAATCCACATTTGAACAAAATCATACACTTTGATGGAACAAAATCTTACACTTTAATCAGTCTCACCTACAATAACTAACTTCACCTCTATATTAATAAATGTCTAAAACTAAATCAGCTACAACAAGCTCTATCTCGAACTCAATCTCAACTTTAATGTTGCGGAAGAGGAGGAGGAACCCACCCGATTTTGAGCTTCAAAATCAACTTAAATCTTCCAAAGACCTTTCTCTGGGACCTTCAGTTCCTCGAAAGGGCTCGAAATCAAGCTTGAGCTGAGCTCTTTTGGACGATGAAGAGGAAAGAAGTGGCTCGACGAGGATGGGAAGACGCGATTCGTACGGATGGGATTTTTGTTGTTTTGATTTATGTGGACAAAACCATACCCACCAAACCACTAAACAAACCAAACCACCAAACCAACATTTAAAATCAAGAGGAGTGTAAAAATGAGGTAACACATTACGGGAGTACCTTAGCAAAGGGAGGAGTAGTTTAGAAAGGTTTTGAGCAAGGAAGAGGATTTGAGCACTGCGTCCTATATACACATATATCGTTTTAAGTTTGAATGAATCCAATGGTCTATTGTGTCTAATGAATCAAATTAGTTTGGAGAATTAATTAATCAAATTCATCTTAATTTTTCTTTATAGTTTCCTCCCATTCAAGTTCAAAGTTGATTCTTGTGTATGTAGATTGATTCTTATTTTTTTTTATAAGAATTTTGTATCTTTTTCCTTTTCTAAGACCATCCACAATGGGGTGTTGAATAAAAAGATTCAACTGTTGACCTTTTATGAGGGTGTTTAATTTTTAAGGAAAATTAGGTGTATATTGGCTTTTGGTGCTAAAATTAGGTGATACAAAATATTTAGTTCCCACATAAAAAAAAAAACTAAAACTTTGGACAATTATACCCTTGCCACATCATCTTCTTTTGTTTTTTTCCCGCTTTTTGGTTCTGTACTAAAGGACAAACCTATATTTCTCTCTCCAACCTTTATTCAAAAAGCATATTTCAATTCCAAAAACGTACTAGCTCTGCAAACAAAGGAGATGTTGTTGTGTGTGAAGCAAGACAAAAGAGCTGGATTGTCCTGAAATATATATAAAAAACCAGAAATAGTAACCACATAAGCAAGGGAGTATGAAACACTACATTCCTACCTATATAGTCAGATATATAAACAACTATATAGACAGTCACATTACGGATTATACTTCAAGCCACATTATTGACAATTCTCACATGTGATTGAGCGTTCTCATGATTTATATATACATATATATATATACACACATGTATGTATAGTAAGCTTTATATACATATATATGTATATTTATGAATATATAGTTACCTAGATAAGCAGCTAAATTATTGATAACTCTCACTTGCGATTGAACGTTCTCATAATCTTATCATTCAAAATTTGAGCAACGTGGTTCACTGTGGTCTGCATTTCCTAGCATGAATAAGTGTTTTAGATATAGTTAGCTATATAGACATATATTTACCATGTATAGTAGCTATATAGGCAGTTGCATTAACTATCACCACATTGTAAAATAGGCCAACCAACAAATAAGTGAACTTTCTAGATATCCCAAGATCTCTCTGGAAATCAGCAGTAAATTCTTGGCCCCATGGATTTAAGCAAAAGAAAAACGTGTTCAAGTAATCCTGAACATATTGAGAGATCTGAAACACTTAATTTGAATCTGAAACTATCAAATGATCTTCTAATGTAAGTGAACAAAACAGAGATTCTTCACCCAGATTTTTCTTGCTAAAACATAAAACGTATGTGAGGTAGTGGATGTGGAAGACATAGGGGGAAGAGAAGAAGGGGATTCAAATGAGAGATGAAAGAGGTAAGAGTAAATTTAGGGATTGCGAAAAAAAAGAGGTGAAATTGTAATTTGGTAATATCGGTGAATTTTATTTATGGATAAAACTGAAAAATGTCAGTTTTTTGCTCAAAAGTACACTGCATCATCATAAGGGTAATTGTGGAAATTTATGTATCATTTCTTTATTGACCAAAACTTGGATGAGGATAACTAATTTTGGTCGAAAAAGTATGTATTGAGTGCAATTTTCCTAATTTTTATAAGCATGTTACGTGGATTCACCTAGTTGAATTTATTCAACATGTTGAAAGAAAAATAGTGGGCTCCATTTTGGACACGTGGCGAAGTTGGAAAGGAGAAGGAGAATTTTGGTTCTAATTATTCTTTTCTCTTAAATAATGTGTTGGTATTTTATTGGCTACTGATATTTTATCCCATCCAAATTTTTATATCTCAATTATTTCATAATAGTATGTGAAAACAAAAAACAAAAAAACACCAAAATTCAACATTTTTTAAGGTCTACAAATCGAGATTAATCTCATTTTATTTGGACAAGAAAAAAAATGTTTTTTTTTCGTTAATTTTTTTTGTTAGTCTCGAAACAACTATTTTTGTATCTTCAAACATTTTTATTTGTTAAATGGATCCAAATAATGATTTTTAATAATTTTATATGTGTGATTGCGAATTTTTATTAGTTTTGTCGTGTGTTTATTTAATAGATTGTTTTGTATTTTAAGTTTTTTGTACTTTAGACCAAAAAATTATACTATCTCCCCTATTTACTACTTCGTATTAATATATAAATGTATATATATAATAAAAAAACATTATGTACATAAATTATTTTAAATTTAATTATAATTCATAAATGTCATATGATATTTGTATAAAATAAAAGATATGATAAAATAAATGATGTGGAATGGTAGGGTAGAGTGTTAAAATTTATTAAATAAAACTATTGTAGGATAAAAATGTTGAGAATGTGTTGAATAAGTATGTGGAAGAGAGAGAAGATGATGTGGAGTGTTAAAAGTTAAAAAGTAGGGTGTTGAATCATAAAATCATTGTGGATAGTCTAAGATGGTGTGCGTTATTCGCTTTTCATCGTTTTGTTCAATGCCAACATCCTTTGTCAGGTCAACAATGCAATCGAGTGTTATACTGTATGGTTTACCTGATTTGATGGGTTTATTTGCATTTTTTTTATTATCAAGAATAAACTTGCAAAAAATTCAATTTGACCGGTTTATTTGCATTAAAACCCTTTTCTTTTCAAACTGTCACTTAGAAGAGAAACCACAACAATTGACGTGTGAGAGCCAAAATTCTCACAACCAAAGACTTATAAAGTAACTTTTAGGGATTCGTAACTTTCTATGTAATCGAATAATCGGAGACGGAGAAATGCGTTTAAGTGTTTATTTTATTGCTGAAGTACAAAGATTGTCAGAGAAAGTATAAGTGTTCTCTCGCGTGAAAAAGATGTCCCTCAAAATGAATGACTAGCTATCTCTATATAAAGATTACAACCAAACCCTAGATCTACGAGAATAAAGGAAATTCGTATCGATCTTCCATTTCCCTCCTTCTCACCTAGATTCGCTAACGATTCATGTTTATCTTGTCAGGCGACTGCACCGTTAGGTTATTGCATGACGAGGAAGTTTAGCTCGGCTCGGCCCACTAAGTTGACGAGAGGAGCAGGTCGGCTCGGCCCATAATTCGTCAAGGAAGTTAGGTCAGCCCATCTTGGAGTGAGAGATTCGCTCGGCCAATCGTGCAGTGTGATGTCCAGGTCGGCCACGAAGGAGCTCGGGTCGGTCCTAACTAACTCAGGTCGGGTCGGGTCCGATGACTCTGCTACAGTTCGGTCGGGTCTCAAGCTCGGGTTGGATTGTACGCCTCGCGTCAGTTTGTAGTCGTTTGGTCATAAGTGTCGTCACTCTATTTGGCTAGTCGTTGAATGTTTGTGATCTGTACTTCTACTAGGCATGATTTCAGCTAGGAACTGTTGACGAGCTGGATTTTCAGTTAAGAAGAAATCTAGCTAGGCATTTTCTGAATAAACATTTTCAGCTATGCAGAAATCCAGCTAGTAAAATTCTGACTGTGATAGATTTCAGGTATACAGAAATCCAGCTAGGAAATTATGAGTAAGTATTTTCAACTAGGTAGGATTTTAGCTAAGCAAAAATCCAGCTAGACAAGTAGTGACTGCGATGATTTCAGCAAGGCAAGTTCTGACTGCGATGGATTTCAACAAGGCAGAAATCCAGCTAGGCAAGTTGACTGTGATGGATTTCAACAAGGCAGACATCTAGCTAGGAAATTGTGAGTAAGTATTTTTAGCTAGGCTGAACACTGTTCACTAGCTAGGAAAATATTTCAAGATTATTTTCTAAGTGTTACTCTTGACGGAGTGGAATCCGACCCCCACATACCGTCAATGCGAATACGGACCAACATTTGTATATTACAGTAAGGGACCGCACTGAGACAAGATAAATACCAATCCAGGGTGCAAAGATAGATGACCAAAGACAATCAATGTTGGAGTAGATGAGCTAAAAACAATAGTAGAGTTGAATAATTCTCGAATACTCGAATGCGTTCCAAAGTAAAATAACCAGAGATATGTGGAAAGTAGCAAACCATGATTTTCTTCGTTGGCGGCGACTAGAGATTTCTCTGGAACATCGTCTCAGAGGATTGTGGTGTAATTTGTTTTAGTTTCGTTTATGATATTGTAGATAATCGGGTAATTTGAATCTTGGTTAGTTCGAAAAAAACAAAACTATTTAGTTTTTTCTAAAATTTAATATTTGGAGGTATGGTGAGTATTCGGATTTCGACAAAATATTTTAAATAATATTAATTTGGAATTGAGTCGGATACTAATTTTTTTTTCTTAAAAGATTAATCTTCTCGATTTTGTTTAGAAATCGTTTGGTTCGGTGTGTAGTGGAGAACCCGCACTATTTTGACTGAGAGACAAGCCGAGGTCCGAGATAGTTGTAAAATACGAGTTGATTTGGTGGTTAATTAACTTTGTCAAACAGGAGTCTCGTGTCATCTCTATTCTTAAGAGCAACATTTTTCTTTTTCTCATACCATTAAGTGTCCTTCAAAATTCATCATAGTAATTATTTTTTCAAAAATCAATGCTAATTTCAAAAGATACAATACAATAAACATCTTTTGAACTTAAGATGACCAAAATTCACCGAAACGGAAGATTTTAAGATTTATGGTTTAGTAAAATTATAGAGGTTAGGATTTAGGGTTAAATTATTATAAAATTAATGTTTAATTTTTAATAACTAATATGATTTAATTGTTAGTATTTAGGGTTTAGATTTTAGGGGATAAGATTAGAGGTGGAAAGATTTTTTAAGATTAAAGATTTAGGGTTTAGCCCTATAAATAGTTAATATTTAAACGAAAAAATCCTGAAAATACACGAACTGTATCATTTTTGCCATAAAAATACACAAACTTTTTGCGTTGCTATATTAATACACGAAATAAATTTCGTTTTCAGATTAATATATGAACTGAGTATTCTTTTCATTTTCATACAGACATCAAAATTAAATTTTGAAAATCCTTTGACTTTTTTTTTTCTTTCCAAACCAATTTATTTTTAAGTTTAAATAAAACCCATAAATAAATTTAAAATACAAAAAGAATTAAAATAAATTTTAAAACGTCTTTTAATATTTTATAGGATTTTAGGGTTTAAAATCTAAAATTTATGATTAAAAAACGTTTTAAAATTTTAAACCATTAAAACTCTAAAATTTTAAACCATAAAAATAATTTTAAACCCTTTATCCCTAAAAATTCTCTTACTACTAATTGAGAAGGACCCTTTCTGAGAAAAAAACTCACAAATACTCTATCAGTTTCTTGCGATCCATCCATTGATTAGAACCACTTGATCAAAGAATAAAAATTCTGAATCTCGAAAAATCAAGTAGATGTGTCTTTTGAATTTTGGAATTTGGTTCAGATATCTGTGTGTCGATTTTCTGGGTATTTGGGTATGATTCAACTGGGGTTGGCTGTCTCTTGATCAAGGAATATGTGATTTTCTGCAATGTGCTGGCCGGGTTGTTGTCTGGGATGGTTCGTCTCCAACAGGTAATCATCAAATCTGTGTTGTATTGGTATGGACTTGGTACAATATTGATCTGGCATGTAGGGTTTTTCATCCTCCGATTTTATTTATAGAAGAGCTAAAACTTATGAGCAATTACAAAGATAGTGTTTTTTTAGTACATATTATGTTGCTTGAAGGATTCTGAACAATAGTGATTCGGTGTATTGTAAGAGTTGTTGTTACTCTTTTGAGCATCATTATTGTGTTTAGCTTGATCGAGGATATGGATAAACGTGTACTAAAGAGTGTGTAGATATGTGTTTGAGCTTAATATCGAACTCAAGTTGGAGTTGTGAAGCAAAACAAGATTCCTTGGAAGTTGTGGAGCTTCTGAAGAAGCCCGAGAGATTCACTGCAGTTAGTACTAGGATACGGAAAGTGTGCTTTTTGTCTCTCAGGTCATAGACCGTCAGTCAGATTCTCATGATTCAAATCAGCGTATTTCAGTAGGAAGAAGAAGAGTTGAACGATTTGAAATCAAAGGCAAAAGTTGAGAAACCAATAGAATATGGTGAGGAAGAGAGTGAGAAGCTTGGTGTGCAATTGGCTGCTTCTTCGGATGAAGAATCTGATGAAGAAGCAGAGTCTGGAGATGAGGTATCTGAAGAGGAAGAGGAGGATGCCGATGAAGACGATGAAACTGATTATGAAGAGGATGGATTCCAAGTTTTGGTAAATTTCTTAACTTCTGACTTCAAGTGCCTTTGATTATAGGGTTTGTTGATTTCTTAACTTCTGACTTCAAGTGCCTTTGATTATAGGATTCGAAGTTTTGTTAAATTTATTAACTTCTGACTTCAAGTGCCTTTGACATCAAGTGCCTTTGTAAACTTTCCAAGAAATTTACAGCAATATGATCCAAAACTCAGCTGTCGCTGCATCGTTTTTCAAATGAGTTTACAGCTATATGATCCAAAACTCAGCTGTCGCTGCATCCCAGGAGAAGAAATGTTGCTTATGTGAAGCAGCAAATAGCATCAAAGGAGCACGAGCTCGTTAATCCCTGGGATCATGAACTCGCATTAGATGGTGAGGAGTTAGATGACTAGAGACTCATCACAGAGATCTGATCTTTGTAAAAACAGAGATTCACTTGCTAATTAGGAAATCCGCTAAAGTTTTAATCACTAAACATTAAACAGAGCTCTGATATGAAAGAATACAAGGAACATGGTTCATATTTTTTGGTCAACAGCATTTTCCATTCATGACTCAGTAGGTAATTATAGAGTTTTCAAAAGAAAACAGAGCCTTCTTGGCTAAAGAGTCTTCTTAAAAAAAATTCAGTTCTAGAATGAAACTGAAGGAAAGAGATAAGAAACTAAATTGAAAATCTCAGACATATTCCAAGATGCCATATATTTCCAAATGTTCCAAGTTTCCTGAGAAAAGGTCTACCATTATTCGTGAATCTGAGTTGATCACAACCGAGGAGAGTCCGAATTGAATAATTTTTGCTATTGTGATTTTTATGACCAGTGCTGAGGTTACGTGTTCACCGGTATTGGAGGTGAGTATAATAATGCCTACGATTAAAGGAACATGGTGCTAAGGTAAGTATAATAATGCCCTATTTTTTACTATGTTTCTTATTTTAAAGATCCGCAAACAAAGACATGAGATTTTGTGATTTCTCAATAGAAATCTTTTAGAGTTTTAAAGGATAGATTGCTCTCATTAGCCATGACTCATAATATATATAATAATTCAAATATTAAAAGCCAAACAATATATAAAAAATCTTTTGTTATTAAATTCATACATTTTAATTTTCTATATAATAGGGTATGGAATTATTTTATATAAATGTATGAGTTTTTTTTTTAAGTATGAATTTATAAATTTTTATATATTTTCTATTTATAAATGTCAGAAAATTTTTTCGGATTACTCATAAAGTGAAAACATAGAGCTTTATACTTTAACTACTAAACCAAACTATAATAAACTTTCTTTATGTACAAGGATACATTCTTGATAGACGATTTTATGGGAATGGCCGAAATAGACATAAAAATCATTGGTGAATGCAACAAAAACTTACGATTCATCAAACATAAAAAAAAACCAATGTAGTTGGGAAGTTGGATGACGAGCAAAGAAAACACATTGGTGAGTGATGGCATAATCTGATCGACACCTATACTTTCTAATAAAAAAGTCAATCTATTGGTCAACTAAAGTACGATAATGAGATTATGTGGATAATAAGCGTATCCGCAATGAAGACATACATATCTGCATTGAGAAAATATGTATAGTATGTGTGAAGTTTATAATCTTTCTGGGTTGACTTCAAATATGGGTTCACTGGATGTTAGAGATCCAGTTCCGTATCCTGTTCGTATTCTAGCTTCAATCTTCGATCTAATTTCTACATTCTCTGAATCAAAATCCGTGTCTACATTAACAAATTTTTCGAGCTTTCTGCCGCAGCCTTGACACCGAGCTTCCGTTTGATAGGATTCGACGGTGGCGGATGCGGTGACCATCCCGCAAAATAGGGTTTCTTAGCAACAGAAAGTGCTTCATCTCGCCGTGAAATCTACAATTAGAATTCAATATTCTCCATTACGAGTAGAGAATTGCTGTAACTAAGCGGATGTATCGCTAAAATGCTCGCCCATGGAAAGAAAATGAATGTCGTGCTCCTTCTATCGCTGGAATACTCTTCATTAACATTTAACCAATCAGAACCCA
>OVAP01007782.1:0-10447 GCA_900406295.1 Aurinia saxatilis
CTTGTCGCTCTAATGCTTACGAGCTTTTACACATGAAGCATTATCAGAAAATACCTCACTCACGACAATATGCATTGGTTTGAAAAGATGGTTTGAAATTTTAACATGTGGGGGTTTTCTAGAAATTGAAAAAGAATGGTAAAAGGTGGAAAGTAAAAATCCATGCACGTGATCAAATAGCCATAGATGAGAAAATTAGGTCAATATAAGTCCAATAATATAAGGATGGCATCAAATCAAACAAGATTTCACACTAACAAGAACACTTATTGGCAGGGCACTAAGTCAAGTTTTTCACAAATCTCGCAAGCCAATGAATGACACTAATAAACAATCTATTTGAGGAAAACAAATACTAACATCAATATAGGCAATATCATCATTGTCCCCTAATTTATTTTAATCCAAAATGTTTTTTTTTTGTTTTAGACATGAAAAATCGAAAAGGACTGAAAAACGACTCAAGAAAAATAAAACAAAAGAAGAAAAATCATCAGTACAGACTTGTACCCTCCCCCAAACTTACTTCACATCATCTCCGATGTGAAAATAAGTATGAAAAAGGATACGAAATAAAACTGANTCTCCGATGTGAAAATAAGTATGAAAAAGGATACAACATAAAATTGAAATAAAATAAAAGAAATAAAATAAAAATCTACCTCGTGGGTTGCCTCCCACTCAGCGCGTGTTTTAAGTCGTTACCTTGACTTATGACCAAAGGATGTTGATCATGAGAATCGAATGGTTGAGCCAACCTCCCTTTTGTCCTCCTCCTAATAAGACATGGAACAAACCGTGCAAAAAAAGACACTATTTTCCATGGTAAAGAGGAAAAGTTGTAATCCAGGGCATGTACTACAATCGTAGTAAATAATCTAATTGCCTCCTTGATTCTTGAATGCACAGGAGGATCAAATGCATTTGATGGAAAGATAAAGTCAACTTCATGTTCAAATGAGTCTATGAAAAATTAGTCAACTTCATCTCCATCAACCACATAGTGCACAATATTTACCTCTCTAGACTTCATCTCAACCGTAGGGTTATCTATCTCATTAAAGATCCTATTGATATCAATTTCATCCCCTTGGTAACAGCTTTCAAGAAAAGAACTAGATTCATGAGTTAGTGAAAGTTTATGAGCATGCAAAGTATGTAGATAATCAATATCGAAACATACTTCATGGTAATTTCTAGAAAGCCTTTCAACTTTTATTGTTTCTAGTCTTTTAGACTCCCTTACCAAAGCACATGATTCATAAATGAGCAATGAGCTTGCTAATCTATAAGATTCCTCTTTAATGCACATATCGATGTTAAAGAGTTGAAGCGCTGCCTATTCTTCCGGCGTAAGGATCCACGGTGCATATGATTTCTCCACATACATCTCATCTTGATTGTGTGCTTGAAGTGTGTCTCCTTCTTCTTGTGGCCAATCATTGTACATCATGGCCATAATCTAGATTTTTTTATAAAAATTAGTAACCATCTTAGACTAAATTCAAAATTTTCAACTATAGCTAAAACTATGAGACTCGGCAACGGCACCAAAATTGATAGGGCTGAAAGTCTATATCAAGATAATTCCTTGACTAACTTTCAAATGTAGTATAGCTAAGGGTCGAATCCACAAATCCAAAAGTTTACACTATAGTCTACTAAATTATTTAACTTAGCTAAGATAATCAAAAGTGGGGTTTTGTTTTCTAAATTCTACGGTTTTCAATTCAAGATGATAAAAACGCTAGACCTAAGGGTAATTTATGGAATGCAAACATATTGGATGTTTATTCAGGTTCAATTTTCAAATTTTCTTCAACTCAAATATAATTATAGATTGATCCACTCTCGTGGTATCAATCACTCTTCCTAACAATTTAGATATCTAAACTTTCGTTTGAACCTAAATAGCTAAGAAAGCATTACCAGAACTGATTTGATAAGTTCACAATCTGCTTTAGCATCAACTTTCGTTGGCTAAAGACATATTGCTCTCCTAGTGAGTTTTTTAGATGTCAATTACAACTTTCGTTCAAAGACAATCCTAAAGTTGAAAACTAGGTGATCAAGCTAGCCAAGCATTACATCATTACAAGGAGGAAGACTCTACATAATTAACTTATCTACATCCAGTAACAATCCTAGCAATCCATGATTCCCTTAGATTTAACTAGCTAACTACTCACACATGATGAATCTAACACAAAGCAATGAATAAACATAATGGAGAACATCACAAACTGTAAATACTTTTATTGAATTGATAAGTAAAGAGAAAGAGTTTAAGAAGACTTTTCCACAATGGAAGGATAAAGTATGATTGACAATCTTCATCCAAAACTCCAACAACAAAAATCTAAAGAAAATGAAGAACAAAGTATTTTAAAATAAAATAAAGCTTGAGAGGCTGCTGTGAAGGCTCAGAGGTCTTATAGACTCTTGATTTAATCTAGGGTTGAGAGAATTAAAGAAAAATTGAGCAAATCATGGAAATGATGAATTTCCATATTTTGCACTCGGATGAAAATGACATGTTTTCAGTAAAACAGTCATATCTTCTTGACTGCTAATCAGAATGACTTGAAACCAGCACCAAACTGAAGATAACTCAATTTCCTATGTTCTGTTAAAATTTAGGATTGAAATTCCTAAGAGAAAATCTTCATCTGACACGATATTTAAGACACTTCAAACTGGTTCTGCATTATTATTCCACATGTTTTCATCATTTTCCCTCAAATCTTTATTACAAAGCTTCAATTCAAGCTTCAATGCATTAAGCACCGAATAAGACTCTAAATAAACCAAAAGACTCGAAAAACAATTGAAAAACAAGGATTAAAACATGTCAAAAACAAAATACATCAATATGACTTTGATAATAATCCATTTAACGAATACTACCACCTACACAAGCTATATCATCACTGTACCCTCATTCATTTTAATGCAAAACTTCTTTAGATACAATTTTTTTTTTTAAAAACTCAAAAACGACTCAAGAAAAATAAAACAAAAGAAGAAAAATCATTAGTACAGACTTGTACCCTCCCCCAACCTTACTTCACATCGTCTCCGATGTGAAAATAAGAACGAAAAAGGATACGACAAGAAAGATAAGTGAAAAGAAAATAAAAAAGAAAAGAGATGGTACCTAGTGGGTTGCCTCCCACTCAGCGCTTTGTTTTATGTCACATAGCTTGACTCTTGTGCCGCTTTACACACAAGATGGACCACCAAGGAGATGCGGATCTCCTGTATCGTGTTGTAAACATTTAGAAACAGCTCTTTCCACCCCTTGTGGCTTTTCCACCGCAACTAATACACCGTCTTTCACCTGCCAAGACCGAACATCATGAAATAAAACCATTGTAACTTGCAGCAATTCTTTGATAGACTCGTCTCCTTGGTTTCACAAGTAAAACAGTATGACAATGCTAATTTTTGCAAACGGCTTGGGGACCTGCGTCTGCGCCACTCGTCTTTGTACCTTCCTCTTTGGAATTTGCCTCTCTGGAGTGATACGAGAATCGATGGCCATGATGTCGCTCCTATCACCGAGTGCTGGAGCTTCATGGACAATAGAGATACTCGAGGCAAGCCTGAGTGATCCTGCCATTGGGACAACATCATTGAAAAGATTCTTGTCGATGAGGGTGAAGGACATTCTCTTCCTTGGCAAATCGATAAGTGCACCAACAGTAGCCATGAACGGTCTACCAAGAATTAAAAGAGTCGTGGCTCCTCTTGGCATCTCCATAACATGAAAATCAGCACAAACAATACAATCACCAATTTTCATATGCAAATTGTGTGTACCGAAATTCACACAACCACAAACTTGTAAAAACGAAGCTTTTAAGGGATCATCGATTATCTTAATGTATGAACCACTTGTGAACACGAAAGCAAAGAAAGCACACGAACTAAGAACGGAGGGAAAAAACAAAGGTAGAAAGCTAGGTTTTTATTGATAGTATACTAAGGTCTCTTACAGCCACGAATTTTTGGGTGCAAGAGCTCCAGAAGGTTGAAAGATACATTATGAGCTAGGACTACTATACTATTTATACTTTTAGCTAAATCGTCATACGACTATGGGCTTTTTCTTCTCGTTTCGGGCCATCTTTCCTTTCTATGCCGACAAAATCTCGGTTAGTTTCTTTTTCTTCGATATGCTTCGACACACCTTCCTTTTCTGTGATATTCTTCCATTCTTCCGAGAAGCTCCTAGAAAACTTCCTTTTTCATAAGATTTTGCCTGAATCTTCTAGTATGTCGGTTTACGGAGGGCTTTGCTTGGTCCAAAATGCGGTGGTCGGCCCGTTAAGGAAGTGTTGGGCTATTTAGCTTGTCAAGAGTGTTGTTAGACTCGTAAGTCGTAAGTGTTCGGATGGTTACCTCATTGAAAACCTTGGCAAGGAAACCACTTGGGAGAAAACCTTACCAAGGGGAAAAGAGTGTAACCATGTTGATCTTTGTCGATCATATGATGAAATGTTCATCGTGGATCCTTAGTTCTCAACGGAACTTAGTTATTTGCTTTGCTAGGATCCACGGAAAAAAGCTGATACACATCCTAAGTCATTTCGACTTGTCGTGATCATGGATGGTATCGAGAATGTGTTAGGCGACTCGTGGTGTTCCACGGGTCGCAGAACAACTTTAGACATAATGAACCACGTCCCGTGCACGTCTACGGGTCGCGGAATGAGCTCGACGAAGCAAGTTATGACCCGTGCACGTCCACGGATCACATAAATGATTCAACAAAATGAACCGCGACACGTGAACGTTCCACGGGTCGTGGAACTCATCTGGACATGACGAAGTGCGACCCGTGCACGTTCACGGGTCGCGGAATAACTTGCTAGGATGAGTCGCGACCCGTGGCTCATGCACGGGTCGCGGAACTCTCTCGGTCATGACAGAGGGCGATCCGTGCATGTTCACGGGTCGCAGAACCTGTCGAGAGGCATGAATCGTGACATGTGGCTCGTGCATGGGTCGTGGGAAGGCTTGGTGAGATGACACGCGACCCGTGGCCTATGCACAGGTCACGGAAAATTCTCCTTCGTCGAAGCGCTACCCGTGACTCGTCCACGGTTCGCGCCTTGCTCGGAAAATGGGAAGCGCGACCCGTGGCTTGTGCACGGGTCGCGGATCATGCGAAGCATGACGAAATGCATCCCGTACATGTTCACGGGTCGCAGAATGACTTTGTTATGCTCACAGGTCGCGGATCAAGGTTCTCATGTAGAGAGACGACCTGTAAAGTCGTTTTCGGCCTCCGAAAACAGTTTCGGCGCCCAAGAACAATTTCGTATGATGTCAGAGCCTTACTTTTCCGATTTCATGTTTGAAAGATCAAGTTATCGAAAGATCAAGTCTTCCGATAGTCATCATAAAGGATGTTGGATAGATTGCTTTATGGCTACGAACAATCTATCCCCACAATGCCTTAGTATTTGGATCAATACCAAGTCGTAATTGATTCTCGTGTTTTGCGGAGAACACTCAACCATTTCATGCTATCAATCTGTGAGGGTGGAATTCGACCCCCACAATTAGCCCCCCAACTCTTCGTAGCTTGTTTAGAAATGGAGAGTTTCATGTGCAGTTTGAAGATTGATGCATGATTTTTAGTTGTAAGCCGTATGAGTCATTGGTTGTAGTTTATCGGAGATGAGAATGTCATCCTGCGGATTATGATCCCGAATGCTGCTGTTACATTTTTGTTTCCGAAAACGATAATTGTTTAGTTACCTTGGCACGTCGTTTAAGACAACTATTGAAGTTTTCCCTCCAAAATTGTGTATAAGTAGAGATGCTTCCTCATCCTTCCTCACAAGGTGCATTGTTTTAGTTTTTCAGAAATTCTCAGAAGTTCTTAGAAGTTTTCAGATAACTCTCTCTTCTCTCTCTTGTTCTTCGTTGATGTGACTTGATAGATATAGGTTTTGAACCTTGTTCTTGGTAGAATCTTTGTAGAGAATCATAGTTTTTGATAGTTTAGCAGAAACTCAGATGTTTTTACCGCTAGATCTTTAGGAACTCAGGAGCTTTGTGATTGATTGTTATAATATTATAAAAATCAGAAATCAGTATTCATCCTTCCTTATCTTCTTCCCCATCTTTTTCATGATATATCTCATATTTTACCAGTTTTTATCATAATAAACATATCATTATTTATGTTTTAGAGTCTTTATATTATTATTAGAGTCCAAGTGAGTCATTCTAGGTGCATGGAGGAGTTTTGGTCACTTGGTGAATTAAGGAGAAATTATGGAGCAAAAGGAAACAAATAAATGAAATGATAATGCATAAGCAGTCCGACGTTCCTTAAAGATTATGTCAGACGAAAGTCTTCCCGAAGGGATTTTAATCAACTCATTATGATTATTGGTTGAGCAAAAGGAAACAAATTTTGACACGACATAGAAAATTGAGTTAGCTTCACTTTGGCGATGGTTTCAACTGATTATGATTATTGGTTGAGGAGATATGACGGTTTTACTGAAGACATGTCATTCTGGCGGGCAGAAAAGGAAATTTCCCAAATCTCAAGATCAAGATTTTCCTAAATCTTTTATGAAAATTCTCTAAACCTAAAATTCGTCTAGACCCTATAAATACTGTTATACAACCATTGTTTAGGCTTATGCTTCATTTTTACTTTGAGAGAGTTTTGGGAGAAGATTTTCTAAAACCCTTCTTATTGATATTATTGCTTTCTTTCAATTATTGCTTGATGAATTGCTTGACTATGCTTGAGTAGTTCATTAGTTAGGTTTAGGGTTCTTAGATTAGGATAATTTTCTATTTACCTTAAGCTTAATTTAAGAACCATTAATTAACTCTTCTCTTAGATGTTCTATTACTAGATTCATAGATTAGCTACCCTGAGTCTAGATCATAGGGAATTTATTGTGCATGAGAGTGTCAATAAATTGCTGGAATTAATCTTACGAGAGCTAGCTATCTTTTCTCAAGGAGACTTGGTTTAGAATAGTTAGTGAACAATTGAATCGGTTTGTTAATTCTAGTTTAAACTCCATAGGAATTCTCAAAGAGATTTGGTCTTTCTAGGATTATAAACTAAGCTAGTAAGTCTCAGCGAGAGTTGGATTTGCTAGATAGGATTGTTCATGTTCTAGAGTTAAGGTTTCCTTACATTTTGTCCGACGGGTGTCGCTCGACAATGTCCGTATTTAGGTTCCGAATTGATTCCTAGTTGAAATTCTCAAAGCCTAACATCCTTTTAATTGATAAAACCCCCTTCCAAAAGTTACTTAGTGATAGTTTACAGTAGAAAAACATTACAACCAATTGCCTGCATTTATTTAGAATTTAATTTACTAGTTGCATATTTATTTCGGTCTTTGTGGGATTCGATCCTTAAGTACTATAGCTGACAGATGCTGTGCACTTGCAGATAGAAATACATAGGGTAAAACTTTGTGTATCATTCCACTTACTCTTATTCACCACAATTCATTCTTCACCATTGTTGTGAATAAATTTTCTCCATTCTCACAACTCCCCATCTCTCTCACACTTAGATAAATCAAATTGAAGCATGGAATATGAAGGTTTCGATATGTACCTCGGAGATTGGCTTGCGATGAAGACGAAGACCAAAGTTATCGAAAATCAACATCGGAGAGAAGAAACAGAGGTCACGGGTCGCGCCTTCTCTTCCCTTCTCGGTTCCACGACCCGTGAACTATCGGGGGTCGCGGTTCGTCTTCCTGTGCCATCGCTCCTTCCGCGACCTGTGGGAGTGATGCGGGTCGTATCTCACGCGACCTGGAATGTTCCACGACCCGTGACCACACCACGGGTCGTGCCTCGCGCAATGAAGTTGCTTTTGCGACCCGTGACTACACCACGGGTCGCATTTCTCGTGGCTTTGGCTCTTCCACAACCCATGCGTGTGACTCGGGTCACACTTCGTTCGGCAATGGTCTTCCCGCAAGCCATGTGATGAGACTTGATGACGACATGAGCAATGGACCGATGAATGGTTTCTTACAGCGGAGTCCCGGTGGTAGTAGGTATTTTGTTCCATATAGTTATGGCTCTTCTTCCTCCGAATCATGTAGCTCCGATAGTAGTCTTGATAGGAGTAGCAACGGTAGTGTAGGTAACCATAGTGCCAACATGGATGAGGCTAGTCATAGCAAAAACGTTGGTAGTGGTGATGACGGTTGTGGAAGTGACATCGCTAGTAGTAGTAGTAGTGAACATAGTTCCAGTGAAAGTAGCAGTGATAACAATGTAGGAGATGCTCGTGGAAGTCCACCAATAGTTAGTAATGAGGAAGTGGTAGGTCTTAATGATGTTCCGAGTATTGATATCAAGCAAGAGCTTGAAGATCTTCGAGTCTTCAACGGTTCTTTTGATGCTGCTAAGGCCTTAGTGTTGCAGGAGCGTGCTTTCCTTAACATAAGGACAAAGAGGCCAAGGGTCAAGAGAATCAGACCGGATCCACCTCGGTAGAGTTTGTCGACCGAAGATTCGGTAGATAAGCTTAGGGAAGTTTTCTTGATCCCCGAAGATATTCAGATAGTAATTCCATCATCCTCCGGTCGTCTTGACAATGCTCCGGAAGGATACTTTTGCTTGCTCGAGAGTTTATTCTATGAAGAATTTCTATGGTTGCCGATTCCGGAGATGTTTGTCAAGTTCTTGAAGAGATACAACTTGTGTTTTTCGCAACTTACTCCGAACAGAATTCGTCACTTGGTGGGCATCCTAGTACGTTGCAACGAATGTGGCTTTGACATTGAAGTAGGATTTCTCTCCTAAGTGCTAGAAGTTCGCCAACCTGATCGTAGCAAGAATATATATGATGCCGCCAAACCTAGGAACAGAGTCATCTGAGGTCTTCCGAGACGAAATCATCAGTGGGAAGAGAATTTCTTCTATGTGAAGAGGGATCGTCATTCACTCTAGAGTGAATATCTCGGTGGAATTAGGTCTCGGTGGAGACGGATAGGTAGCTTTATCGATGGATTTTCTTGTCTTGGCTGTTTGTCTTCGATTTCTTTTTCCTTAGGTGTTTTCTAACTCTTTTTTGTTTAGTGTATGTGCAGATCGTCCACTTCTCCTTCGTGCTACCAAAGACATTCCGGAAATGTTTGCGGCCGTAGTGGAGCATTCGACTCATTGGACAAAGACCTTTACCTTGAAACGTGTCGAGAATGCCTAATTTCGGAGAGATGGTTTCGAATCACCGCAACGCTCGGAGGATACATTGGAGATTGCAAGATCGAGGATGATGGTGATGGAAAGGCTCAGACATGAGAGGAACGGTAGTAGCGCGGAGGTTCAGTCCCCCGCGCCCGCGGCCGTACATGAGGATGTTGTCTTGCATTCGGAGAAAGTTACCGCGGATGTTGCTCTGGCATCGTCTAAGGGAAAAGGCATTGCTAAGAATGCTTCGAAGTCGAGCAAGGCCAAAGCTATCGCGAAGCCGCTCAAGGACCAAGGGACTTCGAAGGCCGCTCCTCGCAAGAGATCGAGGAAAGATGTTCCTTCTTCAGATGTCGCGGAGGATGTTGTTCCTCCGAGTGAAGATGGGGTAACCACACTCTTCTCTCGCATGGTTCTTGATGGGGATATCTTTCCTCCGATGGAGTCTTTCAGACATCATGAAAGATACTCGGTGGCTTCCCGTGCTGGCTCGAACGTAAGTAGTTTCGATTTCGTCCTTTATTGGTCTTTAATGCTTATGTACTAATGTTGATCCTTGTTTTGCAGTTCATTGCTCAGATAAACCATGTTATGCTCGGTTACGAGGCTGATTTCATGGAGCTATCGAAGGAGAATGTTGAACTTCGGAGCATCCAAGCGTCTCACGAGAAGGACATGTCTCTTCTGGTTAACAAGATTGTGGGGCTTGAGACCAAGGTATAAGAATGGGAGATCAAGGCCAAAGGCTGAGGAGATGCGTGCCCTTAGGAACAAGAAGAAGGCAAACTCGAAGGAGCTCGTGTCGTCGAGGCTTTGGGATGCTGTCGGCGAGTATCTTCCTCGTGCTGAGAAGGCTCGTGCCAAGGTGATTAGGCTCAAGGAGGAGCTCTCCGACAGGATGTGTCAGCTTTGTCAGGTTCGTGTTTTGCTTGATCCTCCGAATTCTTCGAGCTTTTCGATGTGAAATGTTAATGGTTTACGATTCTTTGGTGTAGGAGGAGAACTCATACCAGATGATCAAGTCATTGCAGGGAGAGACTCCACCCACTCTTGCCGGGTTGGAGAGTGACATGCGAACGACTCGCTCGACCTATGCTGGTGCCGATGTTGAGTATGATAGCTTTGTCAATGAGTTGATTGACGACATGTCTGGGCTATGCAAGCCATTCGGTGCGGAGCCGTGTAAGGAGCCGGCGTTGGTTGAGGTTCCAGTAGCTGATGATGCATCGGATGAGGTGATTCC